>ML358142.1:0-101089 GCA_005239505.1 Nicotiana paniculata | reverse complement strand
TAAGAGAAGAGAAGAGAAGAAAAACTAAGTAGAATCCTTTTTCAACGTGGTGTGTTCCTCCGTTAAAGTTCCCAAACGAATTCCCCCCTCAATGTGATGTTTTTGGGTCTATTTATATGTTTTGGATGAACCCTCAATGTGTAAAAGACTTCTATTCCAACTTGGAAACACTTAAAACCCGTCAAAACACGATTTCTGGCCGTCTGGGGACCTTGGCGTTTGGGCTCTAAGGCCTGGGTAACGCCAGGGCCCCCCTGGTGTTAGGGATCTAAGGCATGGGTAAAGCCAGGCCCCCCCTANTCGACGTATTTGTATCCGTTTAGCCCCGTTTCCATTTCCAATTCACCTACACATAAAATAAACCCCATTAGGCACATACGACGTGTATTTATCATTAAAACACATAAAATGCAAGGTATATAATGCTTAAAATCATGAATTCTAGCCACGCATCAGAACTCGTAATGACCATACCGAGTCTTGAAGGCAGTCTTCGAGATATCTGGCTCACAAATATTCCAGTGATGATAGCCCGAATGCAAGTCAATCTTGGAGAAGACTCTGGTACCCTGTAGCTGATCAAATAGATCATCAATACATGACAATTGATACTTGTTCTTCACTGTAACCTTGTTCAACTGGCGATAACCGATACACATGCGCATTGAACCATCTTATTTCTTTACAAACAAGATTGGAGCACCCTAAGGCGACACACCGGGCTGAATGAAACGCTTATCAAGAAACTCCTACAATTCCTCCTTTAACTCTTTCAACTCTGCCGGGGCCATACGATAGGGTGGAATAGAAAAGGGCTGAGTGTCCGGTAACAAATCAATAGCAAAATCGACATCCCTGTCGGGCGGTGTGCCCAGAAGATCCGCCAAAAATACATATGGATAATCCCACACTACCGGAACTGACTCCACGGTAGGAGTATCAACACTGACATCCCTCACAAAGGCTAGATAAGCAGTATACCCCTTTTCGACCATACGCTGAGCCTTTAGAAATGAGATAACCCTGCTAGGAACATAATCTAATGTTCCTCTCCACTTTAACCGTGGAAAACTTAGCATAGCCAGTGTCACAATCTTGGCGTGACAATCAATAATATCATGATAGGGAGACAATCAGTCCATGCCCAAAAAGACATCAAAATCTACCATATTGAACAACAATAAATTGCTCTGGTCTCAAAACCACTAAGAACAACCAAACACGACCGATAGACATGGTCAACAACACGAGAATCTCCCATAGGCGTGGACATATAGACGGGAGAACTCACAGAATCACGGAATACACCCAAATATGGAGCAAAGTAAGATGACACATATGAATAAGTGGAGCTTGGATCAAATAAGACTAATGCATCTCTATGATAAACCAGAACAATAACTGTGATAAATGAGTCGAATGCAATTTCCTCCGTCCTAGTAGGAAAAGCATAATATCTTGCTTGGCCTTCCTCTCTAGGGCGACCTCTACCTGCCCGACCTCCATCTCTTGGCTGTGTAAGTGGACTGGCAGCTGGTGCGATAACCATCGACCTCACCATATGACGAGTGTCACCACACTCAAAATAGGCTCTCGGAGGACGTGGCTGTTGTGGCTGGATCGGGCCTGATCGGCTGGATTGGCCGCTGAAAACACCCTATGCAGGAGGTGCACTAGACAACGACGGTGCATAATAGGGAGCATGGGGCCTAGAAGTGGCCGGAATACCATTGGAGTCTGGAAGATATGCTAAATTTCCCAAATGCATGAATGTTGTTCATCAAGTGCATGAATGATGTTGGGGAGTTGGTCAGCCCAAATGACATCACAAGGAACTCGTAATGACCATACCTAGTCTAGAAGGCAGTCTTCGATATATCTAGCTCACAAATCTTCCAGTGATGATAGCCCGAACGCAAGTCAATCCTGGAGAACACTCTGACACCCTTTAGCTGATCTAATAGATCATCAATACATGACAATTGATACTTGTTCTTCACTGTAACCTTGTTCAACTGGCGATAATCAATACACATGTGCATCGAACCATCCTATTTCTTTACAAACAAGACTGGAGCACCCTAAGGTGACACACCAGGCCGAATGAAACCCTTATCAAGAAACTCTTGCAATTGCTCCTTTAACTCTTTCAACTCTGCCGGGGCCATACGATAGGGTGGAATAGAAAATGGCTGAGTGTCCGGTAACAAATCAATAGCAAAATCGACATCCATGTCGGGCAGTGTGCCCAGAAGATCCACCAAAAATACATATGGATAATCCCACACTACGGGAACTGACTCCACGGTAAGAGTATCAACACTGACATCCCTTACAAAGGCTAGATAAGCATTACACCCCTTCTCGACCATACGCTGAGCCTTTAGAAATGAGATAACCCTGCTAGGAACATAATCTAATGTTCCTCTCCACTTTAACCGTGGAAAACTTGGCATAGCCAGTGTCACAATCTTGGCGTGACAATCAAGAATAGCATGATAGGGAGACAATCAGTCCATGCCCAAAAAGACATCAAAATCTACCATATTGAACAACAATAAATCGCTCTGGTCTCAAAACCACTAAGAACAACCAAACACAACACATAGAAACGGTCAACAACACGAGAATCTCCCGCAGGTGTGGACATATAGACGGGAGAACTCACAGAATCACGGAATACACCCAAATATGGAGCAAAGTAAGACGACACATATGAATAAGTGTAGCTTGGATCAAATAAGACTAATGCATCTCTATGACAAACCAGAACAATAACTGTGATAAATGAGTCGAATGTAATTGCCTCCGTCCTAGTAGGAAAAGCATAATATCTTGCTTGGCCTCCCTCTCTAGGGCGACCTCTACCTGCCCGACCTCCACCTCTTGGCTGTTCAAGTGGACTGGCAGTTGGTGCGATAACCATCGACCTCACCATATGAAGAGTGTCACCACACTCAAAATAGGCTCTCGGAGGACGTGGCTGTTGTGGCTGGCTCGGGCCTGATCGGCTGGACTGGCCGCTGAAAACACCCTATGCAGGAGGTGCACTAGACAACGGTGGTGCATAATAGGGAGCATGGGGCCTAGAAGTGGCCGGAATACTGTTGGAGGCTGGAAGTGCTGAATGAATAAGGCGACTCACATATCCCCTACCATAATGAGCTACAACTAGTGCGCGAGCACCATTATATGTGCCAGAATATCGAGGCCTTTTGGAATCCCTCTCCTAGGCCCACATACCCTCCAACCTCCTAGAAATATCCACTACCTACTGGTATGCGATGTCCATCTCCAACTCCTGAGCCATGCTAAGTCTGATATCTGGGTTGAGCCCCTCGATAAATCAATGGATTCGCTTTCTAACAGTAGCAACCAAGGTTGATGCATGCCTGGAAAATTCACTGAACCAGACTGGATACTCCGACACATTCTTAGAACCCTGATGCAATAACTCAAACTTTACGCACGATGCATCTTTGAGACGGGAATAAACTCCCTCAAGAACATATCTGAGAACTGAGCCCAAGTGAGTAAAGCTGCATCGGCCGGGCTACCCAACTCAAATGCTCGTCACCATTAATAAGCCGTTCCCTTAAGCTGGAATGTAATGAAAGCAACCTCAGTAGACTCCACAATACCCATAGTACGGAGGATGCGATGGAACTCCTCAAGAAAACCCTGGGCATCCTCTAATGCTAAGCCGCTGAAAGTAGGAGGGTGGTACTTCTTGTACCTCTCGAGCTTGAGTTGCCCCCCCCCTCAGAAATTGCTGCTTCAACCTCGGGTTGAACTGGGGAAACCGACTATGCTGGTATTACCTCTAGGACCTGGTCAACTTGGAACCTCAACTTGTGGGTACGGGCGGTAGAAGTCTGTGCTCCTCCCCCGTCATGAGATATGGCAGGAGCAAGTGGTATCAACCCTGCCTGAGCCAAAGTGCCGAACATGATTAGAAATTGGGCGAGAGTCTCATAGAGTGCTGAGGCAGTAACAGGAATCTCAGGTGCCTGCTCTCCAACTGAAGCTACTGGTGGCTCCTCTGTAGCAGCTCGTGCAGGTGCTCTAACTGCAACGCATGGACATCTTCTGCCTTTACCTCGGCACCGGTCTCTCGCGGCTCTAGCAAGGGGCGCGGGTGTCTGGTCATCTGATCCGGCGGTACGTGTACTCACCATCTGTGCGATAATAGAAAGAAAGAAATTTAGAATCCCGAAATCAACAATTTCGTACGATAATAAATCAAAGAAGTGAAGTTTTTTTCCCTAACAATTCCATAGCCTCCCGAAGATAAGTACACATGTCTCCATACCAATCCACGAGACTCTACTAACCATGCTTGTGACTCATAACACATGAACCTAGATCTCTGATACAAACTTGTCACGAAACCAATTTCCCTCCGTAGGATGTCATGACGGCACCTAGTCTCTACGACTAGGTAAGCCTAACAACACGCGGTAATAACAGAATCAATAATTTTGAGCTTCAACACTTCAGCAACTAAATAAATAAAATTTGTAACTCAATATGTAAAACTCGCAAAACCTGGTGGAATATAAGTCACAAGCTCTAAGTAACAGTTCTGAACAAATACTATACATCACTGTCTATAGTAGGATAAAGAAATAAGAAAAATAGGATAAAAGGGGACTCCAAGGCCTGCAGACGCGGGTCGGTGTACCTTGAAGTTTCCAAAGCAAACTCAGCTCACTAGTGCCGCGACTGATAGGAAGTAACTGAATCTTCACAAAATATGTGTAGAAGAGTAGTATGAGTACATCACAATGGTACCCAGTAAGTTCCAAGCCTAACCTAAGTCGAGTAATGAAGAGGTCAGATCAGGGCCCTACTGGAAATAAATAATAAATACAGCAAGAGTATAATGGGGAAACAATGATAGCAATAGAATGAGACAATTAATTAAATACATTGAGAATAGCTACACAGAACTAAGGCAAATAATACTTCATATAAGAGAAAACAAGGAATGCTATAACACAGAACAAAACAACAGAAACACAAGTGAACAAACAGAAAGTATCAACAAGAGTCACTACCGAGGTACCGCCTCGTAGTCTCAAATCACAAATCATTTCACAATCTTTCGTTATATCACCCCGGGAGCCTTTACATTCAGTTTTGAAAATTATTTTTCCTGAAATAGCATCCCAAGTTTTAGCCCACCTTATCACACTACATGGCTTCTAGTAGTTCTTCTACTAGCCACGCATATCAATCCCACCTTATCTCACCGCATGCGTTTCAACACCCAGACCTTATACCACCGTATGCGTATTAAATAATAACGTATCAAAAATCACACCTCAAGTTCCCAATATCACAATTTTCCAGAGAAACCAACCAATAACAGAATTCCGCTAAAAGGAGACCATGTCTCAACCATAATGTACATAAAGTCTCAATAGAAATAACGACCTTTGAAACTCAATACCAACTTTAACAACAAGAAATTCCAAGAAATAACAATTTCAATAAAGGGTTCTATCGTTTAATAATGAATACGGAATAGAGAAACAATAATTTCAACTAAACATGTAGGGCAATTGGCAAGTAAGGGATAAGACAAGTATACATGTGAAATTAGACTAGAAATGAAGACTATAACATGTTATAATAACTCAATTAAGGCATGGAAGGAATTTACATAGCTAAAAACCGGTAATTTCCACATTTCGCCCGTGTACACACTCATCACCTTATGTACACGGATCTTACACATCATAATTATCACAAGTAACTCCAATCCTAAGGGAAAAGTTCCCCCACAAAAAGTTAGGTAAGCCATTTATCTCAAACCACGCTAAATCAATCCACTAGAAGGCCCTTCCCTTGATTTTCCAGCTCCGAACGACTCGAGTATAGCCAAGACAATTTCATACTATAAATATAACTATAGGAAAATAATTCAAACAATGAAATTATGATCTTTGCAAAGTATTAAAAAATCGACCCAAAAAAGTCAACCTGGGCCCGCGTCTTGGAACCCGACGAAAATTATAAAATTCGAACACCGATTCGATATCTAGTCCAACCATAAAAGAATTATCCAAATCCGACTTCATTTTGACTTTCAAAACCAAAAACTTAGCCTAAGAAGTTCTACCATTTCCCCCAATTTTGCCAACTTCAATCCTTAATTACATGATAATAACAATGATAGATTATTGTAATTTAACCAAAATCGAGTGAAAAATTCTTACCCCAACAATTCCTCTGAAAATCCCTAGAAATTTCGTCTCCCACTGAGCTCTGAAAATCCCCAAAATGAAATATGAATCAAAACCCTCAAAAATTCCCTTTTTCTGCCAGTTAAAGGACAACTCTGACCTTGTTGCCGCATCTGCGGCTCCACACCTGCGGAATTTCCGTCGCAGGTGCGGATTACACTTACTCAGGCATGTTTCACTTCTACGGACAAGCTTTGTACTTACGAGTGCGCTCCTGCGGAGTCTTCTCCGCTGTGATTATAGACCAAACATCCTTCCTCCGCATCTGCGACCATTCTCCGCACCTGCGGATGCATAGATGCGGTCAATATCTTGCACATGCTTTCCCAGATGGGCTAGTAAATGTATGCGTCCATTACCTCCGCAAGTGCGAAAACACCAGAAGCTGGGTACCTTCAGCAACCTAACAAGTCCACATGTGATCCGATTTCAATCTTATTCATACCCGGGGCCCCCGGGACCCCCTCTCAATATACCAACTAGTTCCACAACACATAACAGAACTACTCGAGTCAAAAAATCACATCAAACAACTTAAATTCTATGAATCGCAACCCAAATTCAAACCTAAGCAACTATGAGCTTTTGAGTTCCGAAACCAATGCTGATTCATACCAAAACAACTCCGATTGACACCAAATTTTTCACAGAAGTTAGACCTTTTCCAACTTTCGGAATTAGGCTCCCACCCTAATATCAATAAAGTACACTCCCCGTCAAACTTTCCAAAACTTTCATTTTCCAACATTCGCCAAATCACGTCGAAACGACCTACGAAACTCCAATTCAACATCCGGACACGCTCCTAAGACCAAAATCACCATACGGAGCTATCGGCACCATTAAAACTCCATTATGAAGTCGTCTTCAGACAAGTCAAACTACGGTAAGCTTTTACGACTTAAAATTCCAACTTAGGGACTTTGTGTCCCATTTCACTCCGTAACTCTCCCGAACTTGACACCAAGCACCCCGACAAGTCACGTAACCACAATATAACATAAAGGGGGATCAGGGCTAAAATACTCAAAACAATCGGCCGGGTCGTTACAATAGTAGAACCAAGACACACGAATCTAACACAAAGGATAATATCCAAACACAACTTCGCTGCAATGCATGACCCCATCCAAACACTGGTCCATGAAATACCTTAAGCCACAATGCTCAAAGTCAATAACCACGCGCAATTCGACATCAAGTATATGAAGTGCACGACCATAACCATAGAGAAGAGAATAACACTATATACCACAGTCCGGAAAGACCATAGCCAAGGAGCAATCAACCATTCAACACCCCAATAACCATCTCGCTTGAATTTCATACAAGGGCCAAACAAAACCGTCATGTGTGCATATAACCGACAAAATTGCAACTCCTCCTAGCATAGAAGAGTAACACATAGACCATATCAGAACACGCTCAAGCTCAACTCTAACCTAAAGGCACACCCTTCAACAATAACGGTGTTGAGTCAACAAATCTTACCCGACGTAGAATACACATCCTCATTGGGCCTACCAATGAGCCCCCAAATCAACTCCGGTCATCCCCAAATGGATAAATGGCCCTCTAAAAGTCCACAATGACTTAACCATAGCACATACTACCATCTAGCTAACTTTGTCCACATCTTCACAATCTACAACCTCGAAACAATCTGCTTCTGAGAACTTCCAGTCTCCAAATCCATAGAACACATGAATTACCATTCCCGATCCCAACTCCACCACTTGAATGGTTAATACATCTCTCATACATAATCATTCCCACGAGAAATAATTCTGTAATTCTTCCATGTCATATAGCAAAATCTGAACCTCAGCAGCCGACCAACCAGGTGAGTACCGCAATACCAATGAAGCATCCATAAGTCAAAACACAGCGCGCCTTCTGAAATGCGCACCCTTCTCATGTAATACCAAGTAGTAATAGAATTCATCTAGTCATCGAAAACCGTCCATGTTGTCAAGAATTCATGATCTTCCCTTCCAAACTGAACCGTGAACTTGCACATGCAAATCTCAATCCCCCACAATACACCGCATCTATTATGCTATCATATGAAAAGCACGAGAATCTCATAATCAACTCTGAGATACCAGTAGGATGCATACACGATCAACCAGAAACCTTCCATTTGATCCCAACCAGGAGAAAATCACAATACACAACAGGTTCCTCACGTCGGTAGGAAATATCCATCTCAAACCGTAGTAGAGACCATCAAGAACTCTTCGAAACCCATTTACATAAAACCAACCCATCACAACTGAATATCTCTAACTCAACCAAGCTACGCAGGTCACCAAACCCAAGAGTATTGCCACAAAACACCTGTAGATACTCACCACATCATAAATAACCAAAGAACCGATCATATCTATTACCGTGCTGATCCAACCTACTACCAAGCTATCTTATTTCTCCGAGTTCCTTCCGAATTACCCTCAATTTGACACTTTTCCATGGCAGAACACCATGATCCTTACCCAAAGCTCACCACCAGAGATCCTAGCATAAAACCACACCACCCTAAGGCCCATAAGCCGATGTATCCCTCTTAAGCACCCTAAAAGTACCACAACCGAGACACCGAATCTGAAGAGACCATCTATGAATCTAAAGTAGTTTCCTTCATCTTCCTGATACTGAAATACATAATCTATAATGATGTAAAAGTACCGTGAATATCGACATCATCTAATGTAAATTTCATATTCTAGCCATATACAAATCCGAAAAATTCTCAATTGCTACATATAAATCTTGTCCATTAGAACCTTCACGAGATTCATCCACTCTGCTCAAATCTCAATTGAACCCTCCAAACAGGCTGAAGGACCTATGCCCCATTAGCGTGACAACACCCAAAGAAGTAAACCCGCCTTAATGCAACCGAGCAAATTCCTATTCCATGCACACTACATCCTTCACGAATAACAACTCAATCATTCCATGATTACCCATAAAATATAATACACTATGTTTCTAGAAATTTTCTTGCTTAAGTCATCCTTAAAACCAGCCTCTACAAGTCATAACAGATCCACAAGTATGCCTCAGGCCGAAACCAATACAACGCGTAACCATGAAATCAAATTGTTGCTAGCAGACTCCCCCACTTGGCTCAAAGCCATAGATCAAAACTCTCGATAACTCATAATGCCCATAATCTATTACTGCCATAATACCGCAGTCCTTTATAAGCTCATGTAACACAACCCATAAAATACCTCAAATCATCCGCTACACCCGCATTCATCCTTTTGACAATCAGATCAACTTTATCAACCGATCCAAACTCAAATCGCAACACATATAACCCACTAGTAGAAAAGAAAGCCACCATATGACATCATAAGGATCACACATTCGTAGATTACCCCACAGGTGATAACCCACTTACTTATCCCCAACTGACATCTCTCTATATCCTTTCACAGCCACAACTACTACGCAATCACTTAATCTTACTGGGTTCGAACTCATCAACAAGACATGAAAATCTACTTCATTCCACAAATGAAATAACACGAAAGAATCTCTCAAAAACCTTAATAACTCAAGATTGTATGACATATCCACAGAAATCGATCATCCAATAGTCCTTTTCACATCTCAAACAAACTCTTCCCATAATATTCAAACCATATGAACACATTATGTAGTCAAATCCTACTCATCATATAGCCATTCAACCACTCACCGAGCCACCAGTCCTACTCATAGGGACACTACTAGACATAGAAGTCCAAAAACACATGCTCACGCAACTAAAACTATCGAGCCTAGCTGCGGTCCAAACCGAGCCTCAAGTCCTCCAGACTGGACCATCACCAAAACAAAGAAAACACATCTCGCACCTCATTCATGGAATCCACAAGCCATTGATGTACATCTGATACCGAGCGCTCGCTTGCACATACGAGTGAGTGGAATGAATTCAAAGAGATACTTCAACCTGAATCAATGCCGCACGATAAGGAAAGAAAGATGAGAAGTTTATACTAAATTTCTTGTAGCCTCTTGAAGATAGATATAGATGTCATCATACCGATCCGCAAGACACTTGCTCATGACTCTTAGAACCTATGAACCTAGAGCCTTAATACCAACTTGTCACGATCCAAAATCCAACTACTCATGATGGCACCTAACCTCCAAATGCTAACCATCCAATACAAATGAGATTTACAAAGAGAAGTAATAATATACAACTGAACTTTTGTACAAAATTCCAAGGACTAGTAGTACAAATCACGAGCTTCTAAGATTAGAGTTTACAAAGCTAGTATGAATAAATACATCATCTGTTTGAAATGTACATAAGTAGATTTTTATAAATCTAAAGCTACCGTGGACAAAAGGCAGCTACAACCGGAAAGCTGGTACATCTTCAATGCCAGCTCCTGCCATACAGAGCAACATCAACATCCAAAATCTCCACGCAAGGTGCAAAAGTGTAGTATGAGTACAATCGACTCCATGCACTCAATAAGTAACAAGCCTAAACTTAGGTTGAAAGTAGTGACGAGCTTGGACAACAGTCAGAGTCTAACAGCAACAGCGAGGAACAACTCGTAATAATATAAATAAATAAGTACAAGTAATAACTCAAATACATGAAGCTCGACTCTTTCATAATTACAGAAAATAGGCATGCATTTAAGGTATAATAGTAAAACCCAAATCTTTCATTGAAATCACCAAAATATGAGTATATCAAAAACTGTGATTTTTCCCAGAAACTTTCAACAATAGATAAGAGGTTTCATTATCAGTTTGCATGAGGAAAGTACATCTCCATGCCTACATGTCAATGTGCATGTGAAGTCATGAATGTCACAATATCATACAACAAGAGGGAATGCATCTCTACACTTACATGACAAGTATGCATGTCAAGTGTAATGCACCACAGTGAAAAACTCATGTGCTCATGCTCTCGAAGCAATCAACCTTACTTAGCACGCTCAATCACTAAGTCCTCCCAGTCACTCAGCCCTCCCAATCACTCGGCACTCGCATTCAGTAGGTACCTACACTCATTGCTGGTATGTCAGACTCCGGAGGGGCGGATCCTTCCCAAGTGCTAATATAAGCCAATCATGACATGAATCAATAAATCCTGCTGCAGCGTGTAGCCCGATCCCATAAATATCACTCACAATCAGGCCCTCGACCTCACTTAATCATCATTCTCTCTAGTCTCTCGGCCTCACAAATCTCATGCCAATCAGCCCAAACAATGATAACATGATTTGACATCAAATGATAACAAATAATGAGATATAATATGAAAATGAATGAGTATGACTTAGTATGTCATTGCAATTTAAGCAAATAACTCAACAACAAAAATGACCTCAGTGGTCCCAACAGGATAAGCATATAGCCTAAACATGGTTTCTAATATGGATCACAGCTCAATTACTCTAGCACGTAGAAATTTTATGGATAGAAACAAGATTAGGTAACTACATAGTACCACATAATCAACCGAGTCATAATTCACACGGTGCAGGCCCAAAGCCAACACACCCATCACCTAGCATGTGCGTCACCTAAACACTAAAAACTAAACACTAAACAAATAACATGTATATTTAGGGGTTCATACCCTCAAAATCAAATTTAGAAGTGTTACTTACCTCGAACAAGCCAAATTCAATATCGGGCAAGCCAAACCATACTCTAGAAAATCCATATCGCGCGTATCGCATCCAAACGACTCAAACTAGCCAAAAGCAACTCAATAACATCAAATAATGCCAAAGAAAACAAACCCAATCGAGAAAGGTTGAATCTTTAATCAAAAGCCCAAAGTCAACGAAAAAGTCAAACCTGGCCCGCACCTCAAAGCCCGACGAAACTCACAAAATTCGATAACGCATGCACTTACGAGTCCAACCATACTAGTTTCACTCAAACCCGACTCTGAATAGATGTTCAAAACTCAAGAATTCACTTTATGAAATTATAGAAAAAACCCCCAAATTTCTCTTTGAAATCATCAATCAAATGCCAAAAAATCGAAGATGGATTCATGAAATATAACCAAAACTGAGTATAGAACAGTTTACCAATCTATGTGGTGAAAATTGCCTCCAAAATCTGAGCTCCCCAACTCAAAATATGTCCAAACGAACAAATCCTCGATATCATATGTTTTTGCCCAGCTGTTCTGCCTTGTTTCTCATACCAAACGATATCGAAACTCTCTTTTGGTGCCTTCAATGTATTCCTTGTAAAATTCCAGTCAACTTAGGCTTTTGAATCACTCTATTTGACCTTCTAATGAAGGATATATGTTGTTTCAATATTAAAAAATAATATAGATTTTTAAATACGAATTTAGTGGTAATTTCGTAATTAATATGAAAAAATCTAGCAACCCAATTCTTAGTAAGATGACCATATATTTCTCATACGATGTCGAAACTTGATGATTCCAGTTGCTATGGTTCCAAAATTACGAAACTGATCTAATGCTTCAATCACTTATTTGCCTAATGTGGTATCATTTGTGCTTGAAGAAACGACGTTGAAACATAAAAAACCAGCGCAACACAACCCAAACTTATGTGAAACTCACCTGAGCCCCTCGGGACCCCGTCCAAACATACCAACAAGTCCTATAACATAACACAAACTTACTCAAGGTCTCAAATCATACATAACAACTTCAAAACCACGAATTGCACCTCAAATCGAACTTAATGAACTTTGAATAGTTCAACTTCCAAAACTCGTGTCGAACCTTATCAGATCAACTCGGAATAAACTAAAATTTTTCACACAAGTCCCAAATGACATAAGAGGTTATTTCAATTCCCAGAAACACAATTCAAACCCGATATCATCAAAGTCAACTCCCCATCAAACTTGTGAACATTCCAAACCTTCAAATTTCAAACCTAATAGTGTAGTGCATGAATTATAAGTGAATGAGGGAGGATATTTATAGCCAAAACCTAAAAACAAGATAGTGTTTCCTAATGTCATGAATGATATTGCTAGGAGTAAATGCTTGCTGATATCATGGATGATATTAGCTGTTGTGATATCAATATATTGTCATACTGATGTAATCTCTAACTATTGTCCTAGTAAATCATATCGGGGTTTTCTTCTAATGATGATTTTTAAGACGAAGTAGCTCAGCATTGTGAAATGGATTTTTTGTCTTGATTTGTTGAAGAATTTTTTTATTTGCTGGATAAAATCTAGCTTGCTGTTGGAGCAGGCTAGTTATGCAACTGCAACAGATTTTTGCTGTAAAAGTAAAATTTGGGCCGCATTTGTTAGAGCTAGATATTGTGAATTGATTAAAACTTAGCTTTCTATTGCTGGAACATAGGTTTCAACGGATCCCAAATTTATACCACTTGCAGTGGACTTAGAGGGTGTTGTATTGGTAAAAAATAGTTTCAGACGTAAGCCAACTCTTGACAACTCAGCCAGTTATGTGGACACAGGAGAACACGACAACTGATGTCATTCTTTGAAGAGGTACGAAATAAAGAGATACGATTCAATAAACCCTCGAGCTCATCAGCTACGGGAAACTCAACCTGATCAAGACAGGGAAGAGACACGGCCATAATGAATCTGGACAAAGCTACGGGCAGATTCAAGGACTCACAATTGATTACTCATACGTTATGTAACCGTACCCCAATTACCGTTATCCTTTGTAACGCCCCATTAATGTCATAATTAGTCATTAATGAGCAATCATAGTAAGAGTTTTACGTTATATCAAGGAATCTCCTGTATAAGGGAAGGGAATACAACTTGTAAAGGTATCTGATTCTCGAATACAATCTACTTTGCTTTTCTATATTTCTGCAATATTGTCTATTATACGCTTTTCTCTATTTCTTTGATTATCAGTAACCCGTGTTCATCCTAGAAATAGCTTTAGTCAAAGGATCTAATTCTTTGGTTAAACAAATTGGTTCCATTACGGGGAATCTGATAATCTTTGTTTGCTTTTCAAGCGATATCCTTAGAACTATGTCAAACTCCAACGACAACAACCAGCAAAGGAATGGAACCCCAGTTCTATCACCTTCAAGAACCCCACGTGGTTAAAGGGAACAATCCCCAGAAAGATCCAATAACAACAATGATAATAATGATCAAATGATGGAACAAGATCAAGTAAAGCAAATGATTGCAGAGTATGTGAGCTAAGATTTGCAAGAATTTGCGAGGGGATTACCAGCAACGTTACATGCACCACTAACACCACCCCCCAATAATACCATCACCATGAAAAATCCCCAATCTGGGTTGGCAAACTCAGGAAGGGGAGATACTCCTAATGAATCTCTCGAAGCGAGACCATGTATATCTAATAACTCTGAATTACAAAATTTACTGCTAACCATGCAGAAACAGATGAAGGAGCAGAACGATCACATCACACAAATTCCCGGAGTACCGCCTATTATCAAAGGCATTTATGTTGATAGGTATTCTCAACAACCTTGGAAGCCAAGTGCGGCACCTTTGCCTATACCCAAGTAGTTTAAAATGCCTGACATTCCCAAATATGATGGAACAACTGACCCACGTGATCATGTGACTTCTTTCACTACTGGAGTAAAAGGCAACGACTTAACAAAACAAGATATTGAATCAGTCCTCGTCAAAAAATTTGGGGAAACACTTACCAAAGGATCCCTAACCTGGTATTCTCTTCTCCCTGAAAATTCTATTGACTCTTTTGCTGAGCTCGCAGATTCATTTATAAAAGCACACTCTGGTGCACAAAAAAGTTGAGAAAATAATGGAAGACATATTCAAAATAAAACAAGGAGACACGGAACTACTCCGTGAGTTGTAGACAGGTTTCAACGAGAAAGAATGCAGTTACCCAGGGTGCCTGATAATTGGGCAGCCATGGAATTTCCAAGAAACCTAAACGATAAAAGCTCAGAAGCCACGAGACGACTTAAGGAAAGTATAAGAGAATTCCCCGCTACAACATGAAAAGATGTATATAACACGTATAGTACTAAACTCAGAATAGAGGAAGATATCATTGCTCGTTCAAGAGATGAAGATCATTCGAGATCTAGACATCCTGAATCAGACAGAAGATCAGGTAAAACAGGTATGATACTTACTTAGGACCACCGGGACGTGATATTCATCCCAGGTTTGAAAACACTAGGTCAAACTATAGACCACCAGGAAGAGACGTAGTCTCATCCTCATCTAGATCCAGAAAATATCAAGATGAACGACCTAGAGGTAATACCCTAATTGGGGATCATACCTTTAATGTAAGTACTACTGAACTTGTCTCAGTATTGAGGAACATTGGAGACAAGGTTAAGTGGCCCAAAGAGATGTGATCAAATCCAAATAGAAGGAACCCAGATCACTGGTGTGAATTCCATAACGATCATGGGCACAAGACTGCAGATTGCAGATTTTTACAAGGTGAAGTAGAAAATTTATTGAAACAGGGCTATTTAACAGAGTTGTTTAGTGATAAAGGTAAACATGCATATATGAGGAACAGGTAGGAGCCCCCAAAGCCTCATTCTCTAAAATTAACCGTCAACGTGATACACAGAGGTGAAGAAGTAAATGGAGTGGTCTGTAAACCAACCACAAAGTTCACAATTACACATGGAAAACGGGTTCGTGAAAATATGGAAGAGAACGATATAACCTTCGATGATGCATATATCATCGGATTAATGCTTTCTCACAACGATGCTCTGGTAATATCTTTACTTATTCATGACCTAACCTAAAAAGAGTGTTGATTGATCCAGGCAGTTCAGTCAATATAATTTTGCTAAGAGTCGTGGAAGAAATGCTATTGGGGAATCAAGTAATCCCAAGGGCACGTGCCATATCAAGGTTTGATAACTCTATGGTTATAACAAAAGGAGAAATTGAGCTTAACACTTATGCTGAGAGGGTGATCAAAAGTACCAGGTTCCAAGTCATCGATACTGACATGGCTTATAACGTAATCGTGGGAAGGCCATGGATCCACGACATGACAGAAATACCCTCCACTTTGCATCAGGTAATTAAATTCCCATCTGAATGAGGGATTCAACAAATTAGAGGCGATCAACAAACCGCAAGAAATATAAACTCTATGGTACACTACAACAAGAAAATAGAGGTGGAAGAATCACGGGGTAAGGGAATCTCCCAAACGGGTAACACCGCCCAAACAGACATGGAAGAAATTAATACCCAAATAGGTACGGAAGGTATTATTGCTAAAACAGGTACGAAATAAAATACTTACGAGAAGGTGAATCAAGTTACCACGGAAGGTGCATTAGACCACACAGATGCAGATTCCAGACCAGACGTCATTCATGAATCGAAGGAAGACGAGCACGTCAAAACAACTATGGAAGAGCTCAAAATTGTTCCATTGTCCGAACAAAAGCCTGAACAGAAAGTGTATATAGGCACGAGCTGGGCCCCGGTCGAAAAGAAGAAAAGAAAGCAAGGACCATTCAAGAACCAAGTGATCGACGAAGAGGTACAGAAACTCTTGAAGATTGGTTCGATACGAGAGGTAACGTACCCTAACTGGCTAGCAAACACCGTGGTAGTACCTAAAAAGAATGGCAAATGGAGAGTATGCGTAGATTATACTGACTTAAATAAATCATGACCCAAAGATTCATTCCCATTTCCACATATAGATCAAATGATTGATGCCACATCAGGTCATGAATTATTAAGCTTTTTAGATGCATATTCTGGATATAATCAAATTAAAATGGATCCCTCAGATGAGGAATAAACTTCCTTCATTACAAGCAGGGGGACTTACTGTTATAAAGTTATGCCTTTTGGCTTGAAAAATGCTGGAGCCACCTATCAAAGGTTAGTGACTAAAATGTTCCAAGAACATCTTGGAAAGACGATGGAAGTCTATATTGATGATATGTTGGTAAAATCAACACAAGCAGAAGACCATTTCCAGCATCTCTCTACTATTTTTGATATTTTACGCAGGTATAATATGAAGCTAAATCTAGAAAAATGCGCTTTTGGAGTACAATCAGGTAAATTTTTGGGTTTCCTTGTATCAAACAGAGAAATATAGGTAAATCCCGCTCAAATTAAAGCTATAAAAGAAATACCTGATATTTTAACAAATAAAAAGGAAGTTCAAAGACTAACATGGAGAATATCAGCTTTGGGAAGGTTTATTTCTAAGTCTTCCGAAAAAAGTTTTAAATTCTTCTTAATTCTCAAAAAGCAGAATCAGTTCGAAAAGGAGCTACAACTTTTTAACGGTGCTAATTCAGGCCTGTGGACCCTATTCACTGATGGCTCCTCAAATATAAAAGGTGTCGGCTTAGGCATAGTCTTAATATCACCCACGGGTGAAAAGACACGGCAAGATATCAAGTGTTATCCTATAACTAATAATGAAGCAGAGTACGAAGCTGTTATTGCAGGGCTTGAACTCGCACGGGAGCTCTCAATCGAGCAAATCTTGATCAACAACGACTCCCAATTGGTAGTAAATCAGATACATGGGACTTATATCGCTCGAGAGACTCGAATGCAACAGTATCTTGAAAAAGCACGAGAGCTCATGAGACAATTCAAAACATGGAAGGTAATGCAAATACCTAGAGAGGAAAATGCAGAAGCAGATGCATTAGTTAACCTCACAGCAGTCACAGAAGTAACAAACAAAGACAATGCAATTGTCGTCCAACTATTCCACTCAATGATCAACCAGGACAGGAATGAGGTAACTTTTAACAACTTTACCTGGGACTGGAGAAACAAAATTCTTAATTTTTTGCAGAATGACACCGTACATGAAGATAGGAAAGCAGCTCAAGCACTTCGCCGCAAAGCTGCACGGTACTGCCTTATTCGCAACTCGCTTTATCGCAAGATTTTCGGAGGACCCCTGGCTAAATGCCTCAGACCTAACCAAACAGAATTTTTGATGAAAGAAGTCCACGAAGGACACTGTGGAAATCACTCAGGGGCAAGGTCCTTAGTAAAAACCCTAATCAGAGCCGGATATTATTAGCCTTAGATGGAAGAAGAAGCCGAGAACTTCGTATCCAAATGCGACAGGTGCCAAAGGTTTGCCAATAACATGCATCGACCAACGGAATTATTGCATCCAATAATATCCCTATGGCCTTTCATTAAATGGGGGATGGACATAGTGGGACCTCTTCCCAAAGCTAAAGGACAGGTACAGTTTTTGCTCATACTAAATGATTATTTTACAAAATGGGTAGAGGCAGAAGCGTTCAAACAAGTGCGAGAAAAAGAACTTAAAAGCTTCTTATGGCGAAACATAATATGCCGCTTTGGAATACCAAAGGAGATCGTGTGCGATAATGGCCCACAATTCATAGGCTCGCAAATCACAGAATTCTTCAAAAGCTGGCAAATCAAACGGATCAATTCAACGCCATACCACCCCGTGGATAATTGTCAAGCTGAGTCAACGAATAAGGTCATCATAAACAATCTAAATAATCGACTGGATAAAGCTAAAGGAAACTGTCCTGATGAATTACCAGCGATACTATGGGCATACAGAACAACTTCAAAAACAGCCACGGGAGAAACCCTATTCACACTTGTCTATGGCTCAGAAGCCTTAATACTTGTGGATATTGGTGAACCAAGCATAATGTTCTCAACAGCCATGGAGGAAGCAAACGACGATGAATTGAGGACCAATCTAGACCTGCTCGAACCAAGGAGAGAAGCATCACTGATACAGATGACAGCTCAAAAACAAATCATAGAGCGTTATTACAATCGTAAATCTCATCTCAGATACTTCAAGATTGGGGAATTCGTCCTTAAAAAAGTCTTTCAATCAACGAAAGAATCAGTCGTAGGAAAGCTAAATCCAAACTGGGAAGGACCCTACAAAATCCGAGGCATAGCTGGGAAGGGCGCCGATGAGTTGGAAGCTATGGACGGCAGAGTTCTACCAACAAACTGGAACGCCATCCACCTAAAGAAGTATTACTTCTAAGGAAAAGAAATACCCCCGGTTAGGTATCACATGTTCGATTTTATTTGGAACATTTAAAAATTTTACTAATTTTTTTAGATGATAGGAATAAAGCTAACCCCTCACAAGATGATGATATTAGACCTGCAAAGACGCGAGGAAATAACACAATTCCCGGTCTAGGGTTACACTTTCTGATGGACGTTTTAAAGGGTTAAGCAGTCATCATCTAAAAAACTATATACCTTCGAGTCCGGAATGTTTTTCCTTTTCAGGAAAAGGACCACAGGGAAGGAATAATCAAGTGCTCGAGATATCATTCTTCAAAGCTCAAACACTTGGGAGACTATACAGTATGGAAGATAAGACGAAGCAAAGAAGACTATAAGAAAGTCAAAAGCTCGAGCCTGAAGACCCATCTAGCCAACGAGACAAGTGATACGAGCAGAATCGAAAGAGATAAAAAAGAGTCATCCAAATACAAAGCCTAATGCAAAAATACAAAAAACCTCCGAACATGTTCAGGTTGAAAGGAAAAATATTAGTCATGAGGAAGAAATGTACATCTTTATACTTATTCAAAACTGTTGTAACAAAAACAATTAGGGGTAAAAGATCATCATCAGTGTACTCATTCAAAAACTGTTATGATTAAAAACAGTTACGAAAACTTTGTACTCATATAGAAAACTGTTATCAAATAAAACAGTTACGAATAAGAAAACATTTCCCTCGTACTTATTAGAAAAGTGTTTCCAACAAAAACAGTTGTGGGTAGAAACCCCAATCTTTATAAAAACTGTTACTACTGAAAAAGCAGTTGTTCCCTTGTATTAATATCGAAAAACTATTACCTATGAAAAACAGTTACGAAATACAAGTGTATATCAAATCTGTTAAACAAAAACAGTTGCAACATGATTTTTAGACGATAATCAAACACATGTAAAATGTCAGGGAAGTTCAAAAAAAAAAAAAAAAAAAACTTTCCTTGGAAACATTCTTAAACATGTGTAAAATTCCTATCACTCTATTGCATTATCATGAAGTTGAGACGTCTTCTTCATGACAATCATAAAGGGCCATCTTTCATAAATGAAGCCTACTACAAAAGGCTCACAAACACCATACCTACTATGAAAAGGTACGAGTGATTACAACATCCTCAAGCAAAAATTCAGAGGTAAAAACAAAAACCTCGAAAAATAAAGTATGCAAAAGACTTAAAGAGTGAAACAGAAACTCAATGAGAGTTATACTAGCATTAATATATTAAAACAACTAAGCAAAAACTAAGTATTAACTTATACTTAGCCGTATAGAATTTTTATACATTGAGGTGCCCCTAAGTTGTCATTTGGGGACTTTAAAGAGATCCAAATTTACCCCCGATGGGACTGGGGGTAACCACCAATTGAGACAAAGATAAAAAAAAATAAGGGTTGAACCAACTTCTTAAACTTCTTCAGAAGGGGGGTTGACTTCACTGGCAGAAGGAGCGGGAGCAACAAGGGATGAAGAGGCATTGCAGCAGGAGTCTCACCATCAGGTGAAGAGAGGTTATGACCTTGTTGAGCCTTTTCCATGACTTCCTTAGTTTCAGCTATTTCTGTACTAAGGTCGAAACCCTCTTGACTCATTTTCGTTAATGTGTCAAGCCGAGAATTCATATACGCCCAGCTCACATCAACAATAGCCACCTCTTCAAGATCTTCATAATCCTTTGCCCATACTTGAAGCTCAATTCTTAATCTGTCCTTCACGGGCAACCCTTAATGGTACAATCGACTCTTCCAGAGTTTGAACTTTATCTAAATCATTACGAAGGTCCTCTTGAGTACGAGTGAGTGATTGCACGGGCTCGCCTGAGTATTCTCCTTCTGCCCCAACAAGTTTTTCAAGTCTTTAATCTCCTCTGAGGCGCAGGACAACTGCTCAGCAAATGAGGACTCCAGAACACTCTTGTCTTTATCATCCTGACTGGAAGAAGCCTTATCTACTGCCAATTCTGCCTCCATGAGCCTCATCTGCCACTTCAAGGTACTCCTTTCCTCTTCTAAGGCATCCATGTCAATCCTTAGGCTATCATACTGTGCTTTCCAATTATCAGCATCGGCCTGCAACTCTTTTGTCTCCTGATCCGTAGTTGAGATCCTCTTCATGAGCTCCATGCCTATAAGATTAATCTACAAGAAATAAACCAATCAGATATGGTAAATTTCATATACGAAAATGAAAGAGGATAACCTGTATCATACCTTCAAAGAGGTATGAACAACTTCATTGGCCCATGAAAGAGCACTATAGCTAGCTAGCTTGGCTTTCTCAGTGGGACCTATCAAAGGCTTGAGCCACACTTCGGGCTCACCCGTTTTCTTGAAAAGATTCCTCTCAGCTGGAACCTCTATTACCACCTGCCGCATCTCTCTGTTGGAAGACCCTACTTCCCTAGCGGAAGGCATGGAAGCAGGCAGCGATGAAGCAGCAACAGGCACGGGGGGTTGAGAAGCTGTAGAAGCCACGGGCAACGCAGCAGGCACGGAGGGTAGAAGAGTTGAGGAAGCCACGGGCAAAGCAACAACAGAAGCCATAATAGCCAAAGTAGCAGATGAGACAACTTCTCTTAAAGAAGCAGGAAAGACAGCAGCCAAAGGGACATCATCAGGAGCAAGGTCAAAACCTTCATGGAACAGATAATCTACAGACTTATGAATGGGTAATGTGAAACATCTTCAAAGGTAGAGGGTTAAACCACAGACATGGAAGGCAAGGTCATGGGTGTAAGCTCATCATTTGAAACCACCCACCTTCTCCGTGGCCTGTGTACTAAAGCACCATCTTCTTTTTCTTCTTCTTCTTCTTCTTCTTCTTCTACGGATTGGGACTCACCAATCTTCCTCCTCGAGGAATATGAACCAATAATAATTTCTTGGGCCTGGGCCAAAGACATCTTCGGGATAGATGAAGTAGACACCCCACGAGCAGAGAACCCTATCAAAAGGGAAAAAGTTAAGCGACAAAGAAAGAAGGGACTCGAGTAAGGAAGAAGCAAGAACAAGAGCTTCACTTACCGTGGGTATTTACATGCCAACCATACCTCCCAGCGAAGTACTTCCAAGATCTCTCTTCTAGAGGAGAAACGGACAACAATTTTTCTACCCAATCACGGATACCAGAGACATTCTCAATAGTATCCATGATTGCTGAGAGAAGAAGAAACATATACGGTATTAGTAAAATATCTCAAGTCAAAACGAGGAAAAGTAAATAGATGTGAGCTAAAGGATACTCACGTGCGCGATTCCACTTCTCAGGGAAGGGAAGATTTTCTTCACCCACTAAACCAACAGTGGGTACAACAACATACCGGAGGTACCAACCCTTATCCTTATCATCTCCAGGGGTTACCAACACTCTTTTGCTCCTAGCATTCAGAGTAAAAACCCCTTCACGAAACAAGGTAGGAGAGTAGAGATGAATAAGATGGTTGAAAATGAAAGGAATCGAGGCTAAAGAAGATAAACTCCTAATACATGCGACAACTCATCACACAAGTAGACCAACTTGTCCTAAACATATATTGAAGAAATGGCAGAATTCAATTATGACTAGGTCAATGGGAGGTCTAAACCCTAGAGTAAAAAGGGTACATATAAACAAAAGAATATCCCGTCTTGTAAGATGTTATTCTTTGATTACTATTCGAAATGTAAACAGGGAAATCAGGCCTCCCAAAACACTCCCTGCGAACAAGGGAAATCTGACCCTCAGTAATAAAGGCAGGATACCTTTTGACACTCTCAAGGGAAGAATATTGGTCTACAAGAACTTGATTATTTCTATCAAAGACAAACTCAACAGAACAATTTCATCAACTCCAGGTTCACGAAGGCGTTCACCTCTACCTCTAGACAAAGACCGAGAAGCCCTAAACCTCGGAGAAACTAGAGATCTAGCAGAAGGAGGGGGAACTATCGGAGAAGAAGAGGAGCCTCTCGAAGGAGTGGATCCCAGATTCCTAAGTCTACCACCCCTCCGACTCCTAGTGGGAGCAGAAGATGGCGTTAAATGTTCAATATCTATTACTCCCTGAGGTTGATTTGAAGAAGACATGTTTACAAAGGCAAGAACAAAGTTCTTTACAAAAGACAAAGTTAGAAAGTGTTTCGTGGAAGAAAAGAAAATAAGAAAGGTATTTATACTTGAGGACAACCGTCAAACATGGAAAAAAGAAAAATAATGATGAAAAGTCATAATTGAAGCTGTCACTTCGAGACTGACACAACCGTAAAAAGCCCTAAAAGGTGTCGAATAAATGTAGAACCAATCCGAGAAGGACACATGGTATAAGCATTAAATGGAAGTGATAAACGATGCCTATGGTTCAGAGAAGGATACTATGTTTCGAGATAAAGCGGCGGCAAAATATTCCCGCCATAAATGAGTATCCACTTACCAAATATTAATCGATAAATATATGGTAAGTGGGGGTACTATATGTATTGGTAAAAAAGAGTTTCACACGTAAGCCAACTCTTGACAACTTAGCCAGTTATGTGGACACAGGAGAACACGACAACTGGATGTGATTCTTTGAAGAGGTACAGAACAAAGAGGCACGATTCAATAAACCCTCGAGCTCATCAACCACGGGAAATTCAACCTGATCAAGACAGGGAAGAGACACGGTCAGAATGAATCTGGACAAAGCTATGGGCAGATTCAAGGACCCACAATTGATTACTCATACGTTATGTAACCGTACCCCAATTATACTTATCCTTTGTAACGCCCCATTAATTTCATAATTAGTCATTAATGAGCAATCATAGCAAGAGTTGTACGTTATATCAAGGGAATCTCCTATATAAGGGAGGGGAATACAACTTGTAAAGGCATCTGATTCTCGAATACAATCTACTTTGCTTTTCTATATTTCTGCAATATTGTCTATTATACACTTTTCTCTATTTCTTTAATTATCAGTAACCCGTGTTCATCCTAGAAATAACTTTAGTCAAAGGATCTAATTGTTTGGTTAAACAGGTGCCACGACCCAAAATCTAACTAGTCGTGATGACACCTTACCCCAACCGCTAGGTAAGCCAATTAGAAACCATCTAATTCAAATGACATTTACTAAGAGAAGTAATGATAATACAACTGAACTTTTATACAAAAATATCAAGGACTTGAAGTAAAAATCATGAGCTTCTAAGATTAGAGTTTACAAAGACGGTATGAAATAAATATGTCATCTGTTCGAAATGTACATAAACAGTTTTTTATAAATCTAAAGCTACCGTGGACAAGAGGCAGCTACAACGGGAACACATGTATATCTTCAATGCTAGCTCCCGCCATACACAACAACATCAATATCCAATATCTGCACGCAAGATGCAGAAGTGTAGTATGAGTACAACCGACCATATGTGCTCAATAAGTAACAAACCGAACATTAGGTTGAAAGTAGTGACGAGCTTGGACAATGGCCAGAGTCCAACACCAACAGTCAGAAATAAATTATAAGAATATAATAAAGTAATACAAGTATAACTCGAAGATATTATGCTCAGATCATTCATAGTTACGAATAATAGGCATGCTTTTCAATTATAACAGTAAAATCCAAATCTTTCATCGAAATCACCAAAATATGAGTATACAAAAAAACTGTGATTTTTCCCAAAAACCGTCAACAAACAGATAAGATGTTTCATTATTTGATGGCATAAGGAAATCACATTTCTATGCCTACATGTCAATGTGCATGTGAAGTCATGAATGCCACAGTATCATACAACATGAAGGAATGCATTTCTATTCCTACATGCCAATTATGCATGTCAAATGTAATGCACCATAGTGATAAACTCATGTGTTCATGCTCTCCGAGCAGTCAACCTCACTTAGCACGGTCAGTCACTCACTCCTCCCAATCACTTGGCTCTCGCGCTCGGCACTCACACTCAGTAGGTACCTGCACTCACTGCTGGTATGTCAGACTCCGGAGGGACGAATCCTGCCCAAATGCTAATATCAGCCAATCATGACATGAATCAATAAAGCCTGCTGCAGCGTCCAACCCGATCCCATAAATATCACTCATAACAGGCCATCGGCATCACTCGGTCATTATCCTCTCTAGTCTCTCGACCTCACAAATCTCATGCCAATAATCCCAAACAATAATAATATGATGTGACAACAAATGATAGCAGATAATGATATATAATATGCAAATAAATGGGTATGACTGAGTATGCCACTGCAATTTAGGAAAATAACTCAACAACAGAAATGTCGGCAGTGGTCCCAACAGGATAAACATATAGCCTAAACATGGTTTCTAACATAGATAACAACTCAATTACTCTAGCACGTAGAAATTTCATGGATAGTATTAAGATTAGGTAACTACATAGTACCAAAAATTAACTGAGTCATAATTCATACGGTACACGCTCGTCACCTAGTAGGTGCATTACCTCAACACCAAACACATAACACGTATATTCAGGGGTTCATATCCTGAGCACCAAGTTTAGAGTGTTACTTAACTCGAACAAGCTGCATACAGTAAAATCGAGGAAGCCCAATTTTAAGGCTTCTACAGCGTTCTGAGCCTCAACCTCGACTGTATCGGAGCAGAATCTGAAGTTCAACCCCGAGGTGCACTCCTCGAGGAAGCATTCTAAGGTATCGATACACCTCGGGACAGGGCAAAAATCGAAGGCCATCATGGAAAGGTAGGAAATTCCCAAAAGGCACGTGGTTAAAGCTGACCAAGTACGCAAAATAGTACAAGCCCGTACCGTGGCATTAAATGGCTATACCAACCATCTCTCTTTTGTAATAATTACACATGTACTGTGTTGGGATTCTCCCTCATATATAAAAGGGACCATTTTCACTTTGTAAGACACATGATATTCAATACAAGAACAAGAACATTCTCTGCTCTCTAACTCAAACATTCTCTACAATTGTTTCACTGATTTATTGCCTTTCATTTATTGTGTTCATTAGTTTTTCTTCATTTATTACTCGTTATTAATAAAAAAATAGGCCACCTTCGAGGCCTTCAATACTGCTATATCATCCTCGACAGCCCCTTGTCAAGGTCTTAAGCTTGACCTCGAGGCCCATTCTGACCAAGCTCGAGACCCCGTCTCTCCATTGCTCGATTTGCATAATCTCATCACCCTTCACTCTTATTTCATTTTCTCACTTATCACCTAGAATATAATGCCTAAACAACTGGTATTAAAATAGATCACGTATTTTTAGAATCATAAAATGAAATATAATTGTAATTACCATTTTCAAGGTAACCAGTTTGGCGCCCACCATGGGGCTAAAAATAATAGTGACCGTTTTAGTGTTGGTTTTCTAAAAACACAAGTTATTCTTTACACTTTTTCTTGTTCAAGAATCTTCAATTTCAGGTCAAAAAATGTTTGATTCAGTAAAAGAACATGAAAACAACGGTCCTAAGGATCACGAAGAGAATGGCGCAGCTGCTGCAAGTGTCGGTGTACCGCCGCAAAACCCTGAAGGGGCACCAGTACAAATCCCCATTGATGAAGGCTCACGCAACCTTCAACATGTCGATATGATATCTCATACAGATGGAGGTGTATGTGGAGAATACCTACACGAAGCACGGAGAAATCCCACTTGAAAAGAAGCGGCCCGATTGGTCGACATAAGGCATCTTCAAGAATTTCTCGAAGATCGAACCAAGAGCCATTTCCAAGAAAGAGAACTGAACATGAAGGATGGACTAGAAGAACCCCAGCACTCCGTTCACGTAATTATCATAGAAATCGATGTCCCAAAAGAACCCTTGCTCAAACAGGCCAAAACGCCCAGCACCATAAAAGGACGAACTCAAAGTTATGTACTTAAAGGAACTATTCTATTCAGAGAAGAAGATGTCAAATCCTTGTCCCAACCACATAATGATGCACTGGTAATTTTTCTTCTCTTAAATAACGCTCGAACTAAGAGTGTGCTCGTGGATCTAGGTAGCTCGGCCAATATAATCAGATTCGGGGTATTGGAGCAGCTCAAGCTACTCGACCAAATCATACCCGATTCTCGAGACCTCAGTGGGTTTAACATGTCAAGCGAAACGATGAAGGGAGAAATCACCCCCCAATCAATGTGTCCGGTACGGTTCAGGATACCAAGTTTCATGTCATCGAGGGTAACCTGAGATACAATGCCCTGATCGAAAGTCCATGGATACACAGCATCAGGGCGGTACCTTCGACCCCCACCAGATGTTTAAATTCCCAACTAAAGATGGCATAAAAATGGTGTATGGTGAGAAACACACGACAAAGGAAATGTTCTCAGTGCGTGGCATGGCATCGACGCCCATTTACTCCACCTAAGAGGGGTCAGAAGATATACAGGTACCCGAGGATGATGAAGAAGACTTCCTCACCCCTCGAACCTCCGTTGCCCCCGAAGAGTCGGACGCAACCAAATCAACGGTCGAGGATATGGAGCAAGCTGTTTTGATGGAACACCTCCCAGATCGAAAGGTATACCTGTGAACCGGATTAACCCCCGAACTCAATAAAAAGATCATTTAATTTCTTATTAACAACGTTGATTGCTTTGGTTGGTCCCACTTAGACATGACAGGGATCCCACCGGAAATAGCCACCCATTGGCTAAGCGTCGACCCCAGGTTCAAATCGGTGAAGAAAAAAAGGAGGCCTCAGTCCGAGGTAAAGCATGAGTTCGTCAGAGACGAGGTAAAAAAAACTCCTTAAAATAGGGTTCATCAGGGAAGTAAAATATCCCGAATGGATAGCCAATGTAGTAGTGGTTGGGGAATAAATTAAGAATGTGCGTAGATTATAAAGACTTAAATAAAGCATTCCCTAAAGATTCATTCCCGTTGTCCAATATCGATCGCTTGATTGATGCCATGGCTGGCCACAAGATCCTCACCTTTCTCGATGACTACTCCGGGTATAATCAAATTCAAATGAACCCTTAGAATAGGGAAAAAAACTTAGTTCATCACAAAGTATGGCACATACTGCTTCAATGTAATGCCCTTCGGGCTACAGAACGCAGGAGATACATACCAGCGCCTAGTTAATAATATGTTCGAACATAAAATAGTCAAATCTATGGAAGTTTACATTGATGACATGCTAGTAAAGTCCCTGCGTGCAGAGGACCATTTGACTCATTTGCAGGAAACTTTTGACATCCTTAGAAGCTACAACATGAAGCTCAACCCCGAGAAATGCGCCTGCGGCGTAGGTTTCGGGAAAATTTTTAGGCTTCATGGTATCAAACAGGGGGATTCAGATCAACCCTGACAAAATCAAGGCCATCAAAGAAATCACGGTGGTAAATAATGTGAAGGCTGTATAGCGGGTAACCGGGCGAATAGCGGCGTTAGGCCGATTCATCTCGAGATCATCAGATCAGAGTCATCACTTTTTCTCCTTACACAAAAAATAAAACAACTTTGAGTGGACTCCGGAGTGCCAGCACACCTTGGAGGAGTTAAAGCGTTATCTCTCGAGCTCGCCTTTGCTCTACACCCCAAAGGAAGACGAAACGCTATATTTGTACTTGGTAATGTCTGAGGTAGCGGTGAGTGGCATATTGGTTTGAGATGAGAAAGTTACGCAATTCCCCATCTACTATGTGAGTCGAACCCTGGGAGATGCTGAAACCAGGTATCCACACTTAGAAATATTAGCTCTTGAATTAATAAGTGCATCTCAAAAATTGAAGCCTTATCTTCAGTGTCATCGTATATGTGTTTTAACGACATATCCTATTTGAAATATATTGCATAAACCCGAATTGTCAGGACGACTGGACAAGTGGGACATCGAGCTAGGGGGATATGATATCGAATATCAGCCCCAAACGACTATGAAGGCCCAAATTTTGGCAGATTTCATGGCCGACTTTACGCCTGCCCTTGTGCCCGAGGTAGAAAAAGAACTTCTACTAAAGGCGGGTGCATCATCAGGGGTATGGACCTTATTCACCGATGATGCCTCGAAAATGAAAGGATTCGGAATCAACATAGTTTTGAAGCCACTTACGGGTAGCATGATTAGACAATCTATAAAAACTTCAAAACTGACTAAAAACGAAGCTGAGTATGAGGCTATGATTGCAGGTCTCAAATTGGGTAGAGGCCTAGGGGCGGAAGTCATCGAAGTAAAGTGTGATTCCCTTCTGGTAGTAAATCAGGCAAACGGGAGATTTGAGGTACGGGAGGACAGAATGCAGCGATACCTGGACAAACTTCAGGTCACTTTGCATCGCTTCAAAGAATGGACTCTGGTCCATATACCTCAAGAGCAAAATAGCGAGGACGATGCACTCGTAAACCTGGGATCATCCGTCGAGGAGGATGACATGCTTCCCGGAGCTGTTGTTCAGCTATCCCAATCAGTGATTAAAGAAGGCCATGCCGAAATCAACTCCACCAGCCTGAAATGAGATTGGAGAAATAAGTACATCGATTATTTGGGAAGTGGGAAGCTACCCACGGACCCGAAAGAATCAAGGGCCTTTCGGATCAGAGCAACTCGATTTTCGGTTGATGAGAATAGAGCTCTGTACGGAAGAACCTTTGATGGGCCCCTAGAAATATGCTTGGGGCCGGGAGACACCGACTATGTACTCCGAGAAATCCATGAGGACACCTGCAGAAACCACTCTGGTGCCGACTCCTTAATTCGAAAGGTAATCAGAGCAGGTTATTATTGGTACAACATGGAAAGGGACACCAAAGAGTTCGTCCGAAAATGCGACAAGTGTCAAAGATTTGCGCCAATGATCCACCAACCCGGTGAACAACTATATTCAGTCTTTTCCCCATGGCCGTTCATGAAATGGGGAATGGACATCACCGGCCCCTACCAATGGCACCAGTTAAAGCTAGATTTATTCTATTTATGACTGACTACTTTTCAAAATGGGTGGAAGCACATGCCTATGAGAAGATAAGAGAAAAAGAAGTCATGTGCCGATTTGGGATCCCTTCCGAGATAACATGTGATAACGGGAAGCAGTTCATCAGAGGCAAAGTAACACGATTTTTTGAAGATCACAAAATCAAAAGAATCCTGTCAACACCCTACCACCCGTGTTGAAATGGTCAGGCCGAGTCCACAAATAAAACCATCATTCAAAACTTGAAAAATAAGTTAGAAAATGGAAAAGGAAAGTGGAGAGAAATGTTTCCCCAGGTGCTATGGGCATATCAGACGACCTCTAAATCGAGCACAGGAGAGACGTCGTTCTCTTTGGTAAACGGATCCGAGGCTTTGATACCGATCGAGGTCGGAGAGCCAAGTGCTAGATTCCGACATGCAACCGAAGACTCAAACAACGAAGCTATGACTACAGCCCTCGAACTATTAGATGAAAAACTAGATACCGCATTGGTCCGGATGGCCGCCCAAAAATAAAGGATCGAAAGGTACTATAACAGGAGAACGAACCTCCGACATTTCGAAGTCGGGGATCTAGTCCTAAGGAAAGTCACCCTAAGCACTCGAAACCAAAATGAAGGAAAGATGGTCCAGATCTAGGAAGGATCGTACCGTTTCCTCGGAGTAATCAACAAAGGGTCGTATAAACTCAGTAACAGGGAAGGCGAGCAACTTCCGAACAAATGGAACATATCAATGCTCAGGCGCTACTATTGCTAGGGTATAACTTCCTCCCTTTTAATTTTGTGCTTCACAATAATTTCTTTTTTATAGGTGTCCTATGCAAGACACCGCAACACCCTTAGACTTGAAGACCTTGGGTTTGAAAAACATGCGTTGCGCTCTTTTTCCCTTGTGTCGGATTTTATCCCAAACGGGTTTTACCGGTGAGGTTTTTAATGAGGCAACACCTGCATACTACCTGAGGTGAACTCAACAAGTATTCGAGGCTTCTCTTCAATCTACCTCAAATACTCAGGGGCATCCCCCCAGGAAATCACCCCATCGAGGAAACTGAAATATGCCAAAAAAAGTCTCGACAAGAGAATGAATATCAGACCAAACGATCGAATGAACCGTGTCCACGTAGAATAATCGAACCCTCGATGGAGAAAACATCTATACTTGTACCGAGTAATCGAAAGAGAATCTTTTATCATCAAAACACTTCGCCCTTCAAAGAAGTTTGCTATTTTTGTAAGAAACGGCCCCAGGGCCAGAAACTTCCCCAACACTCGGGCCCCACCGAATCATCAAAAACTCGAGGCCGTAAGACCTCAGGGCAGGTAGCTTCGAGCTCATAATCCCTCCACGAGGCATCAACATAAGCTCTCCATGAGGTAATTTCAATAACACGATCCCTCGATGAGGCAATATATCCCCCCTCCCCGGGAAATCACCTCCTTAAGGAAACTGAAATATGCCAAAAAGGGTCTCGACAGGAGATTGATGTACCGGACCAAACGGTCGAATGAACCATGTCCACGTAGAATAATCGAACCCTCGACGGCGAAAACATGTATACTTGTACCGAGTAATAAAAAGAGAGTCTTTTATCATCAAAACACTTCGCCCTTCAAAGAAGTTTGCTATTTTTGCAAGAAATGGCCCAAAGCCAGAAACTTCCCGAACACTCGGGGACTGTCCTCGACAGCCACCCACTGAGTCATCAAAAACTTGAGGCTGTAAGACCTCAGAGCAGGTAATTTTGAGCTCATAAGCCCTCCATGAGGCATCAATGTAATCCCTCCATGAGGCAATATCAACAACACGAGCCCTCGATGAGGCAATATCACATCCATAAGACCTCAACAAGGCGTTCAAGCGTGCAAGCCCTCAACAAGGCAACGTCGAATTTGTAAGACCTTAAAAAAGGCATAACTGCAACTCGGGGACTGTCCTCGACATCCACCCCACCGAGTCATCAAAAACTCGAGGACGTAAGACCTCAGGGCAGGTAACTTTGAGCTCATAAGCCCTACATGAGGCAATATCAATAACACGAGCCCTTCATGAGGCAATATCAACAAATTTATAAGACCTCAAGCAAGCCATGTACAAATTTTTAAGACCTTAAAAAGTCATACTCCCGATATCAAAGTCAAGGCTATATATTCGAAATTGTAAGACCCCTAAAAAGGCATACCCTCAATATAGACGCCGAGACTAAAAGGCGTTCTCACCCGGGGACTAAAAGGCTACGACCAAATACAATGACTACCGTCATAAGGCTCTGGCCAAACTAACACAACTCGGAGATGTCCAACTGTTACCATAAAATCACAAGCCTCCAATTACTTTGAAAAAACTTCAAAAAGAACCGGTTAAAGGTCGGATCGACCCAACGCGTAAGAGCCCGAGTCGCCAGCCATATTAAAGGTCATACCGACCCAATGCGTAAGAGCCCAAGTCGCAACCTAAAGAGCCTCAGGGCCAATTCAAAAAATCTGAGGGTCGATGAGCTCGAGTCGGAACCCGACTCAAAGATTGAGCCTGAAACGGTTAACGAAAGCGCCTAAGGGCCAAATGCGTAAGAGCCTGAGAGCCAGCCACATTAAAGGACGTATCGACCCAATGCGTAAGAGCCCAAGTCACCAACCATATCGAAGTTCGTACCGACCCAATGCGTAAGAGCCTAAGCGCCTGCCTAAAGAGACTTAGGACCAATTTAAATAACCTAAGGGTCGATGAGCTCGAGTCGTAACCCGACTCAAAGACTGAGCCCTAAACGGTTAACTAAAAAAGCGCCTAAGGGCCAACGCGTAAGAGCCTAAGTTCCAGCCATATCAAAGGTCATACCGACCCAATGCGTAAGAGCCTACGGGATAGTCTAAAAAGCCTCTGGGCCAATTTATAACCCCAAGGGTTTTATTTCTATGTCCCATTTATCGGACCAATCATCGACAGACATCAGAGCCTATTCTAAGAAACCAGAAAAGAAACAAGGAATAACAAAAGATCTTTTATATATGATAGAGGTTCACAAAGCATATTGACAAAGCTCAAATTCAAAGCCTTTGCACAGGAAAAAATAATAAATGAAAAACTAATCTACAGCTGGGGTGTGCCTTCAACGGCTCCCTCGGAGGTTATGCTTTCAGCAGCTTGGCCCTCGGCCCCTAGGTCTTCAACGACCTCTTCCCCCCTTGGGGACTTCACCCTCATCTTCATCATCTTCTGAGCCACTACTCGAGTCATCTTCGGAAGCAAGAAGTGCCTCCGATTCCTTTTCTAGGGTCTTCACCCTCTCGATATCAGTAGGCAAATCGAGGCCCCTACATGAATATCCTCGAGAGCCTGCCTCCGAGACTTTAATAGGGCATGCTCTAGGACTCAGGCAAGCTTAAGCTTGGACTTCTCAGTTTCTTTCCTGGCCTGGGCGTTTGCGGCAGCATCATCAACTTTATACGAGGCTATGTGCGCATCAGCTTCAGCCTTATTGAAGATAGCACAGCGACCGATTTAGCATAGAGGTCCTTATATTTGCTACTTTCAGCCCTTGCATCCTGGAGGCAATGCTTAATCGAGGTTAACTTCCCTTGGAGGACATCTCTCTCAGAGGTTATCTCATTCACACACTGCCTAAATCCCAGGATCTCATCATCCCTAGCTCTGAATCCTTCCCACATCAGGGCATCCTTCTCCTTAAGTTGCGAAGATCAGCCCGATAAGGGTTAAGTACTGATATCAAGAACAAAAATGAAGCACACGAAGGCTATGTTACCTGCTCATCAAGATCGCTCCGTTTATGAGATATCATTTCTAAACGATCTCGGAGGTCCAGAATTTCTTCCTCCTTTTGGGCAAGAAGAGCCCTGAGCCCATCCGCCTCCGATAAAAATCTACTACACTCCCCTTCGTAATGAGTCAGCTCAGATTGAAACTTGGCTATGGTCCTATTGTAAAGCACTTTCGCCTGAGAGAAGGAGAGTCAGAGAATTATAATCAAAGCTCGAAACAATTGACGAAGAAAATTGCCTGTTTGCAATGCCTTTCAGCTTCCTCGAAAATAAGCGACGCATTAAGTTTGGGATTCTGCTCGGCCGTACTGAAGAGCCCCTCAACTAGGTCCTTCCCTCCGAGAGTCACCTACATCAATAACCCCGACTAGATCAATCGGGGCCCTCGGCTCGCAACTAGGCTCATGTGACTCATCTACCGAGTGCCTTTCTGCCCAGAGAATATTTTGGCTGGAAATTGGACCAGGGGTATCATCCGATCTACCCCCGGAAACCTCTTCGGCCCCAGGTAGGATGGCATCATCGACTTCTGATCTAGAAGCCCTTGGATCAACCGTCAACGGATCAACAAAGGCAGAAACAATTACACTTCCACTTCCCTCGGGCGATATCGGGAAATCCTTTTTCTCGTCTAAGGCCGCGGAGTCGACATTATACCTTTGCAATATAGCCCTATTTGGCTCCAAAGGCTCGATCAATGATTCCCTCTTTCTATTCTTCTCTTCATTTGGTTTTGGGATATCTATTTCCCTAGGAAATGCTTCTCGCATCAAAGAGGCCTCCCCTAGGCCTACATAAACACAGAACATAAGAAGTCGGAATATATCCAGGGGGTTGTCTCTTTTAAATAGAACTCAGGTATTTCAAAAAGAAAGGCCCCACCATGATTTTTAACTTCCCATCGACCCTTGACCAGGTCGCGCCATACGCGCTCAACATACGGGCAGGTAGAATGAAGCTGGCGAACCCAGCTCGAGAGATCCTTAACTGCATCGAGATACCACGCAACAACTGCATCGTCAAAGGGAATTAGTTCAAGGGGAAATTGGCACGAAGGAAATTAAAATATTAACTTACGATTCATATTCCATTCCTCGGGGAACGACATACTTTCGAATGGAATCAAATTCGAGGTCCTAAATCGAACAAAGCGGCTCATCCACCCCCTGTCCTTGCCTTTACCAGTGCAAGTAAAGAAAATCTTTGAGGCCCGACGTTGAAATTTAATCAGACCACCCCGATAAAGTCGGGGACTGTACATTCTAATCAGGTAGTCAAGGGTGAAAGGCATCCCCTCGACCATATTTGCAAAATGCCTAATAATGTAAACAGTACGCCAAAATGATGGGTGAATCTGGCCGAGCGTCACTTGATATCGCTTGCAGAAATCGAGAACTACGGGATCTATCGACGGTGAAGATGGACCTACTGGGCCTAGGGTAAATGGATAGGTATATACACTGAGGAATCTCCACTTGCACCGCATCCCCCCAGCGGCAATCGGCCTTCACTTTCTCAATGTTTTTTATTAGGATGACATGTCGGGATATGGGTTCATACCGCACTGGCTTCGAGAAAGGTTTATTGACCTTAAAATCAGAGGTCATTTCGTAGGATCCGTCGATGCACTCCTCGAGATTTGGGGGAACAATTGCCTTATCGGTAGAGGAATGTGAAGATGAGGATGCTTTATCATCTCGTGGAATAGTTCTGGAGGCCTTCGTCATTCCTGCTGAAAGGTTTCGAAGGAAATGAGAGGGAGCTGATCAAAAAAGGGATACAAGAAAGAAGCAATGGGAGCTCTTTTTAGAAAAGGTTAGAAGAATTAGTGAAAGGAGAGGGGCAGTAGAGCTCTTTTTAGAAAAGTTTAGAAGAAGTAGTGAAAGGAGAGGGGCAGGAGAGAGAGCATTTATAGGGTCCAACCACGCGCGTTAAGGAAAGCCAAAAGGCAGCCAACCGACGTAATAAGTTTGAATCTTTTCAAAGATCGCGAATTTGGTTTTTGAAGCATCTCTCCAATCATGTCATTCGCTTACACAGCATGACTGACAGAATAATAAAGGCATTGAAAATTTGGTGAATTCAAATCGTTTCTTGTCTTTTCATTCCATGAAACGCGAGGACTATCTGTATACGGTAAAATCAGGGAAGCCCGATTTTAAGGCTTCTACAACATTCCAAGCCTCGACCTCGACTGTATCGGAGCGGAATTTGAAGTTCAATACTGAGGTGCACTCCTCGAGGAAGCATTCCGAGGGATCGATACACCTCGGGACAAGGCAAAAATCGAAGGCCGTCATGGAAAGGCGGAAAATTCCCTAAAGGCATGTGGTTAAAGCTGACCAAAAATGCAAAATAGTACAAGCCCGTACCGTGGCATTAAATGGTTGTACCAACCATCTCTCTTTTGTAATAATTACAGATGTACTATGTTGAGATTCCCCCTCATATATAAAAGGGACCCTTGTCACTTTGTAAGACACATGATATTCAATACAAGAACAAGAACACTCTCTCCTCTCTAACTCAAACATTATCTACAATTGTTTCACTGATTTATTTCCTTTCATTTATTGTGTTAATTAGTTGTTCTTCATTTATTACTCGTTATTAATAAAAAAAATAAGCCATCTTCGTGGCCTTCAATACTGCTATATCATGCTTGACATCCCCTTGTCAAGATCTTAAGCTCGACCTCGAGGCCCATTCCGACCAAGCTCGAGACCCCGTCTCTCCACATCTCGGTTTGCATACTATCATCATCCTTCACTCTTATTTCATTTTCTCACTTCTCACCTAGCATCTACTTCCAAAACAACTGCTATTAAAATAGATCACGTATTTTTAGAACCACAAAATCAAATATAATTTTAATTACCATTTTCAAGGTAAACACAAGCCGAATCCAATACCGAGCAAGCTAAACAATACTCTAGAAATGCCATCTCGCGCGTACCGACCTCTGAATGTCTCGAAACTAGCCAAATACAACTGAAGAACATCAAATAATGCCAAAAGAAACAAATCCAATTGATAAAGGTCAAATCTTTAATCAAAGCCCAAAGTTAACTAAAAAGTCAAATCCGGGACCACACCTTAGAGCCCAATGAAAGTCAGAAAATCCAACAATCCATTTAATTACGAGTTCAACCATACCAGTTTCACTCAAATCCGACTCCGAATATATGTTCAAAACTCAAGAATGCACTTTATGAAATTTTAGACAAAAACCCTCAAATTTCACTTTGAAATCATCAATCAAATGCCAAAATGAAGAAGGATTCAAAAAATATAACCAAAACCGAATATATAACACTTACTCCAATCCATGTGGTGAAAAGCACCCAAATTAGAGCTACCCAACTCATATGATCAAATGAACAAAACCTCGATATTATATGTTTGATGCCTCCAATGGATTCCTTGTACAATTCCAATCAAGTTAGAATTTTGAATCACTCCATTAATAATGAAAGAGATATCTTGGTTTCAATATTTGATAATAGTACAGATTTTTAAATACGAATTTAGTGACAATTTTTAATTAATCTAAAAAAATCTAGCAATCCAATTCTTAGTAAAATGACCATAAATTCCTCATACGATGTCGAAACTTGATGATTCCAGATTCTATGGTTCCAAAACTACATTATGGATATAATTCGTCAATCAAAACATAAAGTGGAGCTCATTTTCTTAATGTGGTACCATTTTTGCTTGAAAAAATGACGTCAAAGCATCAAAAACAAGCGCAACACAACCCAAACCCATCTGAAACTCACCCGAAGCCCTCGGGACTCCGTCGAACATACCAACAAGTCCTATAACATAACACAAACTTACTCAAGGCCTCAAATCATGCATAACAACATCAAAACCACGAATAACACCTCAAATCGAACTTAATGAACTTTGAATCTTTCAAATTCCAAAACTCGTGTTAAACCTTATCAGATCAACTCGGAATAAACACAAATTATGCAAAAAAGTCCCAAATGAAATAAATAAGCTATTCCAATTCTCAGAACCACAATTCAAACCCGATATCATCAAAGTCAACTCCCGGTCAAACTTATGAATATTTCAAACCTTCAAATTTCTAACTTTTGCCAAATAGTGCCAAAACCTTCTAGAAATATCCAAATCCAAATCCAAGCATAAGATCAAGTCCAAAATCAATATCCGGAACTAACGGAATCATCAAAACACCGTTCTGAGGTCAAACACTAAAAAGTCAAACTTTGTCAACTCTTCCAACTTAAAGCTTTCTAGTTGAGATCATTCTTCTAAATCAATTCTGAATAACTTGAAAACCAAAACCGATGATTCACACAAGTAATAATACATCATATGAGGCATCTCAAGACTTCAGACAACTGAACAAAATGCAAATGCTCAAAACAATTGGTCAGGTCGTTACAGAGTGCTAACCACGGTAGTCTTTTATGCCCTTCTGGTTTGTATGAGGAAATTTTTTGGGAGTAAATCCACGGGATGTGAAATTAAAAGTATCTACCCACTTATTCAAATTGAACCAGAATTCTAGCATCCCAAACCTCAAGAGATAGTTAAGCAACTACTTAGCCCTTCAGCCAATTTCATACAAAGAGTCCCAATTATAACCAAAAATACTATGAGTTCATTCTCACAAACATTAGATTTAGCTTATTCAAACCCCATAAAGATAAGCGGATCCAGTCACATGTCACACATACTATGGTGTCGATTAACAAATAATCTCACCAAAAAAATGGGTACACATCTAACAAAATACAAAAGGCTTTCTCACCTTTTTGATCCACAAATTTTGTAATTATTATGACTATCAAATAACATGGATGAATGCTTTCAGCTTCCAAAATCAACTCAAAACACATTCATGGTTTATTATTTGGGAAAAAATTAGCCTCTGAATCCCTCAGTGGTTTATGCATCAGTGGTGGCTTGCTTATGGTCAAAAGGTTAAAGTTCTCCCTTTACCCGTAAAAGAAGGATATGACTTTTTTGCCACAGGTTTTTTACTAAGCAACAAATACCCCTACTCCTCCAATTTTTCCATAGATTTCATATCATGTGGATCTACTCCCAGAAATTTTTCTTTCACAAGCCAGAAGGACAAAAAAGGAAAACCGTGGTTGCCCTCCAAGGCCACTGCAAGTGTTATAAAAATTGGGATCCTTCTGAAGCTTATGTTCCAGCAATAGAAAACTTGTTTAAAAAATATTTCCCAAATTTTATTTTTACAACAAAAATCTATTGCATTTGCAACCAGCCAAGTTCAACAACAAGCTATATTTTACCCAGAAAATAGAAAAAATTCCTCAACAAATAAAAACACAAATTCCAAGTCAACAATGTCGAGCATCTTCGTTTGAAAAATCATCATCAGAAAACCTCGATATGATTTTCTAGGATAACAATAAGACATTACATCGGCATGATACACATATTAACATCACCACAACTGCATCATCCTTGACATCAACAAGCATTTAATCCTAGTGATATCATCTATGACAGTAGGAAACACTATTTTGTTTTTAGTTTTTGGCTATAAATAGGAGTTCAGAACCAAAATAATACAATTTTGGACTTAAGACACGAAAATAGGTGGAAAAAACTGTTGATGATATTTTTATATATAGCACATGTTTTTAATGCGCTATACCTTAATATCCAGTTACTCCATTGAGGTATAGCGCATGAAATACATGCACTATGCTTAGTATTTGCTGACCCATAATAGTTGATGAGTATAGCGCATGTATTATATGTGTTAGTGTACAATGCATATCTCACATGCGCTAGACATATCAATTGTGATCCCCGTGCATGGGATATTTTCTTACTTAAGGTCCAACATTCGTTCTTCAAAAAAACATTCTGAAAAATTCATTCTTCAGCATCCTTTGTATCACTTCATATTCATCAATATGTTTTGAAATTTGTTGCGATGTCTAAAGAACGAACATTTAGGGTTGCATTATATTGGGGTGGTGAGTTTGTGGTAGAGAATAACTCGGTACACTATAGATATTCCCTAAAGAATATTGTTAAGTTGCCACTCATATTACAGTACGACAGATTGGTATCTTTGATTTGTAAAAGAACGAGTGTAAGAAACGTACGGTTAATACTAAAGTAACCGGAAGATATCCTTATTTACTTACGCCGTAAGGGGTTGCTTTTTATGCGGAGTTCAACATCGAAGATGATGAAACTATGCAATACTTTTTTAGGACTCCAGATGAACACCTGGATGTTCTTGTGTTAAAAATACTGGAAATGTACGTCAAGTATGAAGACGTCAACAATATTGATATTCCACAAAATATGGATAACACTCAATCATCTGGTGGTGCTTTTGGAGTTGTTTTATCCGAACAGGTTCCGTATGAAATATTTTGGCCAGTCTTAGCTTATTTCCACGGGCTAATGAGGTGCGAGGACATAATTTCTCCCCAATGCAGCATCATAGAGGGTCACCAAGTTTACATAATTCACAGGCTGACTGGTAAATTTCAATTTTCCTTGTTGTATATAATTGTTTCTTTTATGCATTATATTCGTATTAACACTTATATCTTTCAAAGGGGTTATCGGGAAAATATGAATTTTAAGTTATGAACCAACCAATAGTTGGAATATAGCTAAGTTTGGAGGTTTGGATCATGATGGTACATCAGCGAGTCATCAACTCGATAATGTGCATCATGGGTTATCTGCAAATTATGAATTGTAAGTTAAGAGATAAAGTTAATATATTATGTTGTCATGACACTGAGAAACTCATTATTTTTATTGGTTGTGCAATGAAAAAAAGAAACATGATGGTCGTGTACTAACTCAATTGCGCTATGACGATATATTGAATCACGATATGGCAGATGCACAGAGTGAGGAAGATGAAAGTAATTATGACAACAACGTTGATGAGTCTGGAGATGATACACCCTTCCCTGATGAGAGCAACGATGAGGAACCAAACTTCGTAGATTAGAGTGAGAATGAGCAACCGGATTTGATGAGGGAGCATGATGCCACAACTGAGCACGCTCTGTATATGCAGGATCCACCTACCGTTAGACCCAAAGTGTACGAGTCTCGTGTGCCCTTTCATTCACAAGAGATTCCCTACTTTTGCCCAATATGCCGGATAAAGATGCCCTCACAAGGGATCTTGATGACATTCCTGCAGTAATGTGGGATGAATCTAGACCAACAGAGCTTTGTAAGGATATGCTTTTTGGTGACAAGTCATGCTTTAGTAGGGTGGTGCGAATTTCCATCATAAAAACTGTCGTGATATCGAGTTTGTTGAGTCATCCAAGCAAATATATAAGGTTGTTTACTGTAGATGGGACCAAGGTTGTAAGTGGATTCTGTGTGCGAGAAAGTTGAAAACAAAAATGTGGATTGTGGGGAAATACATTGGCAAGCACACTGGTGATATGGGCACATTCAAATGGAATCATTTTAATTTAAATGTTGATTTGATTTCCCTTGTCTTGATTTCACACATTGAATTGTCCATAAGGTACAAGGTGAAAGAGTGTATAACATCAGTTGTGCAGGTATATAGGTGTACCATTACCAAAAGAAATGCATTTCTTGGGTGTAAACGTGCGTTTGAGATTATTTATGGCAATTGGGATAAATCATTCGCGGATCTACCGAGGTACATGGTTGCTTTGCAATACTTTAACACTGGGACAATTGTTGAATAGGAGCACGATCGGAGTCCTAACTTACCAGAATATATATTCAAATATGTGTTCTAGGCATTTAAACCATCAATTGATGGTTTTGTTCATTGTCGGTCAGTAATCTCCATAGACGGCACACATGTATATGAAAAATATGATATAAAGAGTTTGAATGTCGTTGCAATAGATACTAATGGAAGCTAGTCTTCTATTTAAGCTGGATATTGAGAAAGCTTTTGACAAACTAAATTGGCAATATCTAATCTCAATCCTAAGTCAAATGGTATTTGGAGAGAAATGGATCAAATGGATCAGATATAGCTTCACTACAGTAAAGTACTCTGTTCTTGTTAAAAGAAGCCCTGTATGCTTCTTCTATCCTAAAAGAGGGGCCATGCAAGAAGGCCCCTATCTTTCTATTCATCTTAGCCATGGAGGGGCTTGTGAAGTACTTTGTACTTGTTAACAGAAGCCCTGTGGGCTTCCTCTCTCCTAAAAGATGGATCAGGCAGGGAGACCCCCTATCACCCTTTCAATTCATCTTAGCCAACTGAGGGGCTTAGTAGAATGCTGGAAAAGGCCAAGCAGATGCAATGGTTACAAGGTTTTGATGTGGGTAGCAACTCAGGATTGATAGTTTCTGTATCACACCTATTATTCATAGATGACACTTTTATTTTTTTTGGGGCACAAAAATCTCAAGTTCAGTTCCTTAACCTCACTCTTATGTTTTTTGAAGTCATGTCAAGTCTCCACATTAACATGTCTAAAAGCATTATCTACCCTGTTAATGTGATCCCCGAGTTGGAAGAGTTGGCAGATATGATGTATTGCAACACTGGTCCCTTCCCAACCACATATCTTGGTCTTCCTTTGGGTGTTATGCAGAGATCAACTGAAATATGGAATGCAGTTGTTGAAAAGTTTGAGAAACGATTGGCTTCTTGGCATCGGCAGTACCTATATCTAGGTGGCAGATTGACACTAATAAATAGCACTTTGGACAGCATACCTACCTATTTCATGTCCCTCTTTTCCAATTCCAGTCTAAGTGCAAATAAATCTTGACAAGATTAGGAGATCTTTCCTATTGGAAGGTAATAGCTCCACCCAAAAGTTCCACTTAGTCAAATTTTCCAATGTTACACTTCCTAAAACACTTGAAGGTATTGGGATCAAAGACCTAGAGTTTCACAACAAGAGCATGTTAATGAAATGGCCCTAGAAGTACAACCAAGATTATGGTGACCTCTGGATGGAGATAGTTCAACCAAAGTATGGGGCAAATAGTCATTGGTGTACTAATATTGTCAGATCACCTTATAGTATTAGGTTATGGAAAGGTATCAGGACACTATGAATGACTTCTCTTGAAACACAACTCTTTAGGTGGAAAATGTGGCACTCATTCAGTTCTGGAAAAACAAATAGCTGGGACACACTACTCTAAAGGAATCCTTTCCAAAACTATTCCTAGTTGCAACCAACCCAGATTCTACTACTGCTCAAAACAGGGAGGACAACACATGGAGACTGGACTAGAAAAGAGATCTAAATGATTGGGAGATTGAAGACCTATTTGCACTTCTTGAAAGCCTTCAGAACAACTCATTCAACACCGAGAGCAGAGACAAACTCAAGTTAGGAAATAGCATGGAAGAGATTTATTCAGTGAAAGCAAGTTATCTTTAGTTAAGCTCCAACAAAGACTTAATTGATCAATGGCCTTAAAAGCTTTTTTGGAGAGCAAAATTACCACCAAAAGTCACATGTTTCAACCAGATCACTTTAAAGGGAGCATGCTTAACTCAGAACAACCTCATCATAAGGAATTTTCAACTACTCAACAGATGTTACATGTGCCTTTGAAACCCAGAGACAATTAATCACCCGTTTTTCCATTTCCCAGTTGCAACAAGTATATGGAACATGTTTTTATCACTTTTTGGACTGCACTGGACTATGCCATGCAATGTCAGGGAGCCTTTCTTGAGTTGGAATGTCTGGAAAGTTGGGAAGTCCATCAAAAGAATATGATCTATGATTTCTGCTTGTATTTTGTGGTGCATATGGACAGAAAGGAATTAATGATGTTTTGATGGTATTTCAACTGCCAACCATGCATTCAAGGCCAAATGTTTAGTTAATATTTTTAGTTGGGCTAATTTTACCCCTTTATATAACCCATCACCTTAGTCTTACAATAGTTTTTTTGTCATTGGGCTGATGTTTCCCTTTCTTTTGTAACATATGCATCCTCTGGATGCTTCGTGTTAATGAAATCCAACTTATTTTATCAAAAAAATAGATGCTAATAGAAGCATATTTCCCGTTGAATTTGTTATTTGTGTCAATGAAAGTCAAGAGAATTGGACATGGTTTTAAATCACTTGAAGGGGAACGTCAAGACCGTTCAGTTATATGTCTAATATCTGATCGGCACAATGAGATTTTAAGTTCTGTGAGTACTTTGGATGCATGGAAGGAACAGTACGCTTACCATCGTTACTGTGTTAGACGCTTGAAGGCCAACTTCTGGTGGGCTTATCCGAACAAGAGCTTACATGATCTAATATGGATGGCTCCAACAGATCATCAAGAGTGTAAATTCAGGATGTGAATGGAATTGATTCGAGAGGAAGGCGAAGGAGCCTATCATTGGTTGATGAAATGTGAACTTGATAAGTGGACTTTGCATAAGAATGGTGGAAGAAGATGAGAAATTTTGATTACAAATGTGTCATAGTCTTTCAACAGGTTGTTGAAGTCTACCTGTGGATTGCCTGTCACTGCCATGGTGCGGATGTCATTCAAGCAACCGGCGAAGAGGTTTGTTGATAGATTCATCAGTACATCATTCTTGTTGGAAAGGGGTGTTCAATTTATGTCACAACTGACGAAACGGTTTGAGCTTTATAGGAAGCGTTCAAAGTGGAATACATATTTGTAATATTGCAACGACCGAAATATTTTTGAAGTTCGCACTGATTTGCATCAAAATAGAGATAATAATACCCACACCATCAATGAATCCACGCGATTATGTTCATGTGGGAAGTGATCGATTTATCACTTTCCATACTCACATGCCATGAAGTACTTGCAAGATACTGGGTTTGCAGCGACGAGGTATGTTGATAGAGAAAATAGTGACTGCATACGCAAACACCTATAGCGGTCACTTTCATCTAGAGGGTTTTGAGCATTATTGGTTGCCTGAACCTTTTAAAATGGTTTGTAACAAGGATTTCTTACGTCCCAAGAAAGTACAAAAATGAACATGGATACAAAACCAAATGAATATTAGTGATATCATATATGCGCGTAAATATGGTCTATGTTCCCAAAGAGGACTCGAGTGCCGTAAATGTCCTATAGTCGGTTTGGGAAGGGGTGGAAGTTCATCCAATATTAGAAATTTTTAGGCATAATATTAGTTTTTTGTAGCAGTATATTTAGTAAAAATAAGTGTCTGTAATGGTGTGTGCTTGCAATATCAACGAAATAAAAGTATATTTCCAATAGTGTTAACTATAATTGACACTTAGAATTGAAGATTCAATAAAATACTTTAAAACGAACTTGAAGAAAAAAATAATGATTTTCATTTGTCATTATTGTCACCGTCGAGCACAAATTCATCGTTACTTTCGTCAGTCTCTTTATTGCCATTTTCTTCATCTCCTTTGTCACTATCTTGTTTGCATCCATCCAGATTGAGGGCATCATAATCTAGGCCCTACTTGACACACATTTCTCATATTTCATCATTATCATCAATAAAATCACTTGCTTGATTTCTACAACAATATGGAACTCATTGTCCAACGTCTTCGGTAGAAATTTTGGTAGTCCCTCCCACTCCACAACTGTTGGGATACAGGATAATCAAGATCTCTATGCAATTTTTCATTCTCTAATAAAGCCCAATGTTGACTCCTTTGTTCCTTAGAGGTAGTTAAGATAATGCAGTGCATGATGAACTGCTCGTGCCTTTTCCATTTCTAAAATATCCTTCATCAAATGCTAAATAATTTCCGGTTCATCTTTGTGTGTGTTAGTTTGGAACGCCGCAGACAATGCTTGTGGTACAACTAGCCCATGCCAATGACATAATACTTCATAATCACACTTTTTTGAGTATATGTGAACCCATTGTAGGTTTTCACCCCAAATTCGCATACCTTCAGGCTTTGTATAATATGTTTTCCCCTCAATAATGTGCCCTGCAAATTTAATGTCTTTCTTGTCTTATCAATAAGAGTAAAACTAAAAACACAAAGCTTATAATGTAAAACATCAATAATATTACAAAAATAATGTTTAGTGTAATATATACAAAGCAAACTAAATATCAATATGTTCCATAACATGTATGTTTTAGTGCATTGGTTGGTCTGAGACGCATACCATCCCGACCGGCTATGTTATCCGGATCATCCTCATCCCGTCGCTTATTTATTTGAGGATGAGTTGCAGCATGATCGTCTGGAAGCCTAGCAAGATCAGAAGAGGCTCGAAATAAATTTTATGTCAACGTCAGAATTAATAATCACCCCTCCTCCATGGAATCGCCATCAAGTGAACTACATGTGCTCGATCGAGAAAATCCATTCACGTATCCGTTGAGCATAAATATTTGAAGCCAACAGAAGTTATCCAGAATAATCAAAATGATTATTTCCGCCAAAATCTTAAAGTCAAACTAAAATCCAATAAATACTTTAAGCAATTAAGTATTTTAACAAAAGAATAAGAACATCAAATATATTATGAATAATGTTCATTACTCATCAAGAAACACACTACTTAAAACAGGTAAAATAAAGTATACCTTAGATAAAACAACGGCGGAGTTGAACTTAGGAAATTACAACATAAAGCTATGTATTATTAAAAGCAAAGGTGAATACAATTTGTATTGAACAAGAACTACGTACAGTTGTCACTGTTGGAGAGGCATTCAATGTTCTAATTACGTGTATGTTCGGTGAGAATAAAATGAGTCAATGAAACTCTACGTAGAGATGGTAATAGGGCGTCAAAAGTATTTTGTTTCATATGTAAATTATGTTTAGAATTCTACACTATTAGGTTTAAAAAGTTGAAATCGATACCTATTTGAATGAACGAAGGATTCATCTCCAGTACAAATTATTTGACTCCTAGTACTAAAAATTATCCAAATAATTAGGCTACTATCCTCTTATCCATGCATAGTGCTAGCAGTCCAAAACGATTAGGTCCGAAAAGAATTATACCAAATAATTAAAGTCGGTGAATGTGTAATTTAAATCGAAAAAGAATTTTATTCTTGAGTTATTTATATTTTTATCCTTAAATTATACAAATATTTACAGGCATAAAAGTTAATCAATGTTTAGGGAATATTTTAGTCGTTCAAATTAGCATAAAGTATTCGTATTTTTATAATAATATAGATATAGATATAGATAGATTGATAAAGTAGTCGTTCAATTTAGCATAAAGTATCCGACGGTTCGTTTTGCTTTCTAGAGCCCCCTTCCCCTAAATAAGACTCTCCGTATGTGCTTTTACTGTTATATAACTTGTGGGGATGGTTGGTTTCGGGATTTGGAAGGTTCGGGTTGAAATTGGAACACTTGGTTCCTTAGTTTGGCTTTAAAAGGCTAAGTTTGACTTCAGTTAATGTTTTGAGTAAATGGCCTCAGAATCGGTATTTCACGGTTCCAATAGGTTCGTATGATTTTGGACTTGAGCATATGTTCGAATCAGGTTTTGGACTATCCAGGAGCGTTTCGGCGCTTTGAAGGTTTTAAAGTTCTTTAAATTTGGTTTGGATTAGGTTTGGTGTTATCGAGGTCCGTTTAGAATTCTCAGACCGAAAATATTTTCGTATGGAGATTTAAGACTTGCACGCAAAATTTGGTGTCATTCCGAGTAGTTTAGGTATGTTTCGGCGCGCTCGGAGTAAGTTGAAGAACTTGAAGTTCCTAAGTTGATTAAATTTTGTTTGAGGTGTGATTCTTAGTTTTGATGTTGTTCTATGCATTCTGAGGGTTCGAGCGAATTTGTATTATGGTTTCAAACTTGTTGGTATGTTCAGACAGGGCCCCGGAGGCCATATGGATGATGCACAGATTGAGTCAAGACTCAAAAAGGGATGCTGGTGCACCAGTTCTGGTGTGCCCACACCTGTGAGCTTTGGGCCACGGGTGCGAGCCCCTAGGTGCATGGGTTGGGTCGCAAAAGAGGCTTTGGAATGTTTGGCCATGGACCGCATATGCGGTTTTTCTTGCGCACCTGCAAAAGCGCATGCGAGATTGGGGAGGACGCAGAAGCGGCTCAAGTCGCAGGAGCGGCCAGCTCGGTGCAGAAGCGGAAATCCCGTCCGCAGAAGTGGCCCTCGCTGGGCTTGAGGAGCTCCGCATAAGCGGACTTAGCACCGCAAATGCGGTAGAAGCATCGCAGATGCGAAAATCACATAAGGCAAAACCTTATTTAAGACAAGACTTAGGCATTTTGAGCTCATTTATTACATTCTTTTGGCGATTTTTGGAGCTCTTAGAGAGGAGTTTCCACCTAACACTTTAAGGTAAGTAATTTCTACACAACAAGAGTTAAATACACAGATTATGGGTAGATTTAACAGGTAAAATATTTGAAAATCATGGTTTTAGATGAAAAATCTAGGTTTTTAATAAAAATGGGATTTAACCACGAAAATGGTTATAGAATTTAGTGAAAATTATATATATATATATGAGTTCGTAAAGTTGGGGTAACAAATTTCGTATAAAAGTTTTGGAATCCGAGCATGTGGGCCCGGGGATAAATTTTAGGAGTTCTTCAATTGGGGTTGGGTAATCCCTTTAATAGTTAGGATATGAACTTTTGAACCTGTATTGATTATTTTATATAACATTTGACTAGTTTCGAGTCGTTTGGCACCGAGTTGAAGGTTTAAAGCACATTTGTGGACCGGAAAGTAAGCTTTGAGACGGGTTAAGTCTCTTTTCTAAACTTGTCAGAGGGAATTAACCCCATAGGTGAACTGAATTAATATGTGCTTATATTTGTGAGGGGCTATGTACGCATGAGGTGATAAGAGTCCGTGCGTGGCTACTATTATGCGTATATCAAGGTAGTTTAGGACCCAAATCTTGTTATACTTGCGATGCTTGCACCCTCTTGTTAATTTAAGTGCTTAAATCATATTGGAACTTCATAAAGGAATTGTAAGAGATTGAATTTCATTTACTTGAGTTTTGGACGGGTTACTTGACCATTAATAAGAATTGGAGTTTCTTTGAATATTAGCCTCTTAATAATCTTTGAATCGGTTGTTTATAAAGTATTTTCTCTTTTTGTAGAGCGGGACGAACGCCTCGGAAGTAGAATAGATACATCTATGGTTCGTGTCGTTCGACCCGGCAGTGCATAGTATATATGTTTATATTTTGGATCGGGCCGTACGACCTCGGCATAATTCGTGCGTAATAATACTTAGAGCCCAATTATATTTGATATTGTTTAATTGGTTTGAGTGGTTAAATTGTTAAAGGAGGGAATTGAACTGGGATTTACTATTAGTGAAAGAATTGTTTATTTATTTCTTGTTATTGAGTTTTCAGCTTCATTTATGTAGCCCAAGCTTCATTATAAATCTCAGTATTTTTTATTAGCCTATAGTAAGCGTCGAATTCGATCACTCGTCACTACTTCTTAGAGGTTAGACTAGATACTTATTAGGTACATGTTGTTTATGTACTCACGCTACACTTTTGCACTACTCGTGCAGGATCTGAGGCAGGTGCATCCGGTTATCATCCCAGCGCGCATCCTTGATTCCACGAGACTTTGCGGCGAGCTGCCTTTCGAGCCCGTCCTACAGCACCCGAAGTCTTTCGTTTGCTTTTACTTTTTGTCTATTTCACTTCAGACAGTAGTGTAGTATTTTTGTATATTCTACTAGTAACTCATACACTTTTGACACCAAGTCTTGGAGATCATACTAGTAGACACTTGGTGATTTTTGATTAGTTTATTTCATCTCATTTGCTTTTTAGAACTGTCTATATCTCATGTTAATTAATTTTACACCTTTTATTTATCCAATAATTAATGGTCAACAATTTCTAAGTTGTTAAAAGAAATAATCACATGGTTAGTTCACAGTTGCCTTGCCTAGCGGTAACGTTGGGCGCCATCACGATCTATGGGAGAAATTGGGTCGTGACAACATGGTGTCAAATCACTTGGTTCACATAGGTCTCACAAGTTATGAGCAGGCCTAATAGAGACTTGCAGATTGGTGCGGACACATTCGTACTTATATTCGAGAGGCTATAGGGTGTTAGGAAACTACTCTTTCTTCATCTCCTATCATGCAGTTAATGTTACACTAAGTATCTTTCCTATTCTCTGACAAATGATGAGAACACGCACAACGGATTTTCCAGACCGGGAGGAGCTGCTCTCCCCGTTACTAGAGGCCGAGGGAGGACTCCAGCCCGAGGAAGGGGATGAGGACGTCCCAAAGTTGCTCCAGCTACACCACCAGCGGACCCAGTAGAGGATCCCATTATTGAGGAGTAGGGCGAGGTGCCTGCAGCAGAGCCAGCCCCGGTAGATTTCATATCAGGACTGGGCTTTCAGGAGGTCATGTGATGTATACTACGGTTCACGCACACTTGTCGTGCCCCCCTTTTTTCCTCGCACGTGTCAGGTGCGGAGAGATCAGGTTCATGACATTCTGGACAACTCCTTAAAGGAACAGGTTTAAGGAAGAGTCTCTACCTAACAATATAGTGGTGCATTAGGGCACCTAGAGTAGATAACTCATGAACTAGTTTGCATTACCAGAGATTGGGTAAGGGCTAGAAGTTATCCTAAGGGGAAGGTGTTAGGCACCCCTCAAGATCCACAAGTGTGGGTCCCAACCAAGAAGTTTTGTGAATTTGGACAGTAAACAAATAGCAAGTAAGGTTCATATAAGAGGGGATTTCAAACAAGTACGAAAATCTCTAAAGGTTTTGGGAAAACATTAGAGTAAAGCATTTGAAAAAGAATTGTCCTAGGTTTAAAATAATACGGATCACATCAATGCAATACCCGGTAATAATTCCAGAAGAGGGGCTACACGTGGTATTAACGCACCGGTCATCATATTTGTATTCTACCCTTCCCACCCCGTAGAGGTTATTTAAAGAAGCGCGTGTTGGTCACGAAAGCTTATTGTGTGCTATTACCCGTCCCATTCTATAAGTCTTGGAGGGTGTTTAGTAATACTAATCTTACAAGGTGAGTACTAAGATGAACCCCTACGTTTAAAGGATAAAATTCTAAGCGACGAGTAGAAAAACAGTTAGGACTTACACATATGGGATACACATAACAAACATAAGGCTCAAGTACCCCTCCGCAAGTAAGGCATGTAAATAGCACGTCTCAAACACAAAGAAGGTTTCAGATTTAGAACCTAAGCAGGAATTCTAGGTGTGAAGACAGTAGCAAACAACAGGGTTTGGATGAGTTTCAGAAAAATAATGCATGACAGATTTTAAAACCATTGGTTAACAGACAGTGTAAAAAAATAGTTTTGATTTTTGACAAACATGTGTGCCTAAGGTTTGCCTAGGAGTCTGACCATATGTTGATTACTATTTTAAGACAGGCGGAGTGCAGGTCCTTAGACAGACATGTGATGAGAAAAATGCAGATCCTATAGGCATGGTATCTAAGAATGTAAGCATAATATTAGTTTGGGTTTAAAAGTGCAGGAAAATGTTTCCAACCATTTGGAACATGATTTAGGCGAGGTCATTATCTATGTGGATGATACAGGGGGCTTGATTTCACTTAATTATTGAACCTAATACATGTTTTTCCAGGTGTTCAACAGAGTACTTAACGCGAAACCTTGAATAAAAACATGCTGAAAACAGATCCCTAAGGTGATATGGTCTCTAATGATAATTTGACTGTAATCCTGAGCAGGATATCTAGATGAATACGCATGCAGAAATAGTATTTTAAGACAGTTATTATTCGAACAAGAACATGATTTCTGAATGAAGGAGCAATAATTATAACAGGTATTAGCATGATTTTTCTACGTGAGCATGCATGTGATGAGATGCAAACACAAATATACATAAGGCATGATCTCTATTGCATGATAGATATGCCCTACACAGGGTTTCTATTGCGCACAGAGATAAAATAAATCCTAAGACATGATTTCTACTCAAAAATTACACTAGGCATGCATAGCCTCACCCTTTCACTATCCAACCCCAAATATTCGTTTACAGATTATTACAGGCCAAGAATAATGAATTACACAACTGAATAAAGGCAAATCAAGAAGCTATACTATAAAGAGCCTGACAGTAAGCCCAAGTACCAGATCCAACATGCCATATGCCGAGACCTCTTGTAACCCAGGTGTGTCAGAGTTCCTAAGGACCTCAGGAGATCCCAGGCAGTGCTCACACCTAAGTTCCCTAGCCAGGAATGAGTAGGTGCAGTGTAGAAGGCCAGCCTTGTGTGTCAGAGTTCAATGGGTACTCAGAGGTCCCCTAGGCAGTGCTAACACGAAGGGGGCAGAACCTAGAATATGAGAGTAGTGGGAAGTGCTTGGAGTTTTAAAAGTAAATTGGAGTTTGAAAAGAGTCTGAAGTAACAGTTTTGAAATATTTTTTCAGAGGACAGTGTAAGAGTTTATGAAAACCAGTTTGCAAAAGGAAAGAAGCAGGCCAACCACAAGTCGGCAAAGATGCAGAGTGTAAGAGACAAACACAAACAAGGGTAGGGATTTGGGGACAAATAATTCACATGGTAGCAACAAAATAGAGTTATAGGTTTTCAAACAATTATCACATAGTTATCATAAAACATCACATATCAAGCAGAGTCACATATTAGGTATAGAGTCAGAATCATACAACATTTAGGTATCATGTGGGGGGACACAGGTCTGCAGTATTGGAAGCTAAGTAGAGGAAGAGAACATATAAGAACAACATACATTTGAGACATGAAAATGATAATCACATAGATAAAACAGGCATGCTGACTCCATGGGAGTCGAACAGGGTCATAGTAAATCATACAAGGTAAAGCATGAGACATATTATACTAAAAGGGAAGAGGGAAATCATAGAAGCATGCTAGTTACATGGTAGGCACTAGAACCATAAAATAAAGCACAAAAGGAACAACAAGTATATTAATATGAGTTGAAACATATTGTGTTGGGACTCTGTAAACTTAAATTAGGAACATACCAGTCAAGGGTATAGAATAATAAAGTGCAAAGAGATAGAGCAGAAAACAGCAGTATACAGGACAAAGAGTGCAGCAGTGGAACAATAGTATGCAGAATGAGAGAACAATAGAGATTACCCAGTCTTGGTTTTCAGCCGACTGAGTAGTCAGAAATAGATGCAGAGAGCAAGAAGTGTATGAAAGCACAGGAAAGTTCAGAGCAATGTATGGGTGTGTCAGTTCTCTCAATATTAGTGTGTGTGTGAATTTCAGTTTCTTTGTGAAGAGGGAAGACATGTCTTTATATAGTTTTTGAAAACGAGTAGTGCATAGGCAAATTATGGAAATAACAATCAATCAACACCAATTAAGACGAACTGGACTCATTTAATTACGGAGTCTAGTTCAAACGGTCTAGTCAAGGTAAATTAAGGAAAAGAAATCAGTCCAATAGGACTGATTCTGTCAAATTAGGACAAGGAAATCACATAGTGCATAGTACGAGCCAAGTACATAGTATATAATTAAGGAAAGTTGAACTAACATTATATTTATAAAGTAAAGCAAAGTATTAGTATTGAAAAAATTGATTGAAAGAGTCTCGGATGTAATCACAATTACAGGGAATCAAGTATAATTAAGGGAAGTATCATATAAGCAAGGAAACAATTTCGAAATTAGTACATCATATACAAAGTCACAGGTTCGAGGAAAATATCACAGCTAAGCAAAGAGATACACAGAGTCAATGGTGATTATCAGGCAAACAGTCATGTACTAGTATCAATTTGATAGTTAATAGCACACGAATAGGGAACCCTAAGCAAGGAATCACAGAACAATAGGACTAAGTCCCTAGCAACAAGAATAAGAGAATACATGAATGGCTTCACAGGAGAACAAGCACACATAATCGAACAGGCTGACAGAATTAGGGCTTTAGCATAATAAGTCAAGCAAGCAATAAACATAAGAGAATAGTTCAAAAATAAAGTGGAAATCAATAAAGCTAGAAGTAAAAACCGTTCTTTGAAAGGGGTTAAGAAACCCTAATTTCGAAACTAAAAGAAATCGTTTAAAGATGGGATTTTTCGTAGAAAAGATTCATAACATTGCGGATTTGGAGTAGATCTTAACAGAAATTAAAATACAAAGGGTTAGGGTTTCGTGGAACCCAGAGAAAAGAAGAACCTTAGAGATGGCACCTGTTTAGGCTAGAACCGGTTTTAGATCACTACTCAGACGGCCGGGAAGGCCGGAAAGGTGGCATGGGACCATGGGAGTCAAGAGAACCTCTCCGAGCTCTCCTGAGGACTCCAGGGTTTCACTGGACCGGCGATAGGTAAGTAAACGACCATGAGGTGATGAAGAACCAAGGTTTACAGTGAGAAACCAATTAGAGAAGACAGACAGGTTCCATCGGAGAGGGAGAAGTCGAAGAGAATTCTAGAGAATACAGAGAGAGATAGAGAGATAGAGAGAGAATGGTCGTGAAGGAATAAGAGAAGGGAGGGGGGTTTGTTTAGAATTATTTTAGGAAATTAAATTTTGGGTCGTTGATATATTTTGATCAACGACTCAGATAATTTGAGGGGTTGGGCCGGGTTAGTTTTAGGATTGTGCTGGGTATTTTATTAGGGGGTTGGGATTCAATTTAGGCTACTTTTTAAATAAAAGGTGACTAGATATTAAATACCCATAAAAATAGGATAATTAATTAAAATAACTAATAATTGTGTAAAATGGAATTAAGACCAAATAAATGAAATTGAGATGATTAACTAGGATGAAAATATAAAAATGATCAGTTATACATTTTAAAACGATATAAGTGTGCACTTGTGCTATTATTGGCAAAATTGTTAAATTTAGCCAAATAATGCCAATATTGGCTAATTTGGGAAATAATCAAACCCTAATGGGGTAAAATAGGATTAAAAGCAAGATGTTGAGTTGGAAAATATTTTGAAATTATTTATAACATAATTTATGGATAATTATTGAATAAAAATATCAGATAAAAGGGAAAAACTTTGATAAAAATATGAAAAATTCATGGAAAATGCCAATCATTATAAAAGTGATTTTGAAGGTATATATGCAAATTTGAATATGATTTTGAGGAAAAATTGAGTATCAACAACACTATGACTCGGGCTGATTTATTTCCAGCGGACCCAGTCGTATCATAGGTGGGAGAAGGTGCACAGACCCCTACAACGCAGGCTCCTGAGTATGCAGATTTCGTGTATCAAACCCCAAGTGTACTACCCGTGGGAGGAGCCCAGCCAGTGGCAGCAGCCATACCTGATCCCAGACCAACTGCGGCCGGCGAGCCGCATAAGCTATTGGACAGATGGACAAGGCTACACCCTCCTGTCTTTGGAGGGGATCGACATCAGGATCCCAAGGACTTCATTGATCGGTGCAGGGAAAGACTGCACAACATGAGTATATTAGAGTCACACGGGGTGGATTTCACTACTTTCCAGCTGGAGGGCAGGGCCCGTAGATGGTGGCAGTCTTGTCTTCTTGGCAGACCAGCAGGTTCTCCTCCCATGAATTGGGACCAGTTCACGCGTACCTTTCTGGATAGGTATATTCCACCCTCTCAGAGGGAAAAGTTGTGGTTTCAGTTTGAGCAGCTCCAGCAGGGTCAGATGTCAGTGACCGATTATGAGGAAAGATTATATGAGTTGTCTCGCCATGCACTTATGATACTTCCTACTGAGGCGGAGAGAGTGCAGAGGTTCGTTGTGGGGGTTGCACTCAGGTATTCAGTCCATTATGGCCTGAGAGGTTGAGATGGGGACTTCTTACCAATTAGTTGTGGAGATAGCTCGGAGGATCGAGGGTTATCATCACCGGGGTCGAGAGCACATGCCGACAAGCAGATTCATTATTCTTGAGGGTTTAGTGGTGCTCCATCTGGGGGCAGAGGAAAATTTGGGAGAAGTCAACCTAGTTGGCCCACATGTCCAGCACCGCCGCCTCCTCAGGGTGCTCCAGTGCGACTTATTTCAGTGATATTCCATAGAGTTCCTATCGCCCACAAGCTATTCAGCATTCCTCCAGTGGGTATTCAGGCCATCAGGGTCAAACTTTAGGTCAGCAGTCCACCGTAACGAGAGGCTGTTTCGAATGTGGGGATCTCATCCATGTGCGGAGGCTCTACCCTAGGCTTCGAGGCAAGGCATACAACAAGGTTCTCAGCCTATGATTACAGCACCACTAGCCACACCAGTTGTCCGGCCGCCCAAAGGCGAAGGTTAGGTGGGTAGGGGTCATCCTAGAGGCAAAGGCCAGGCAAGTGGAGGCCAATCAGGTGGCGCTCCAGCTAGATTCTATAATTTCTTGGCCAGACCAAATGCAATGGCCTCAGATGTCGTGATCACATGTATTATTTCTATCTACGATAAGGATGCTTAGGTATTATTTGGACCAGGGTCTACCTATTCATATGTGTCATCTCTGTTTGCTCATTTCCTGGATGTTCCTCGTGAGTCCTTGGGTACTACTGTTTATGTGTCGACTCCGATGTGTGATTCTTTCATTGTGGATCGGTTCTATCGGTCTTGCATTATTACATTCTGTGGTTATGAGACTAGAGTGCATCTTCTGCTGCTTGATATGATCAACTTTTAGGTCATCATGGGCATGGGCTAGTTATCTACATATCACGCCATCCTTGATTTCCATGTCAAGACTGTTACATTGGCGATACTATAGTTGTCTATATTGGAGTGGAAGGTTTCGTGTGTCAGTGCATCTAGCCAGGTTATCTCTTTTCTGAAGGCTCAACACATGGTCAAGAAGGGGTTTTTGGCTTATCTAGCTTATGTTCGAAATACTATTGCAGAGGCTCTGGTGATTGATTCAGTGCATGTAGTCTGGGAGTTGTCCGATGTGTTCCCTTCTGATCTTCCAGGCATGCCACTAGATCGTGATATCGATTTCTATATTGATTTGGCTCCAGGTACCCATCCTATATCTATCTCATCATATTTCATGGCTCTAAACGAGTTGAAGGAACAGCTTGAGGATTTGCTAGCAAATCATACCAAGTGTGTCGCCTTGGGGTGCACCAGTGTTATTTGTGAAGAATAAAGATGCGACTATGCAGATGTGCATTCATTACCGCCAGTTGAACAAAGTTACCATTAAGAACAAGTACCCATTGCCGCGTATTGATGATTTGTTTGACCAGTTTCAAGGTTCTAGGGTGTTCTCTAAGATCGACTTGAGATCGAGGTACCATCAGTTGAATATTCGAGATTTGGATGTCCCGAAGACTGCTTTCCAGACTAGATATAGCCATTATGAGTTTCTAATGTTGTCCTTCGATTTGACTAACGCCCCGGCGGCGTTTATGAATTTTATGAACATGGTGTTCAGGCCGTATATTGATTCGTTCGTCATTGTCTTCATTGATGACGTCTTGATCTACTCGCAGCATAGAGGAGCACGAGCAACATTTGATGGTGGTGCTTCAGACCTTGCGGGAACAAAAGTTATATGCTAAGTTCTCCAAGTGTGAGTTTTGGCTAAATTTTGTAACATTCTTGGGGCATGTTGTATTAGGCGAGGGTATTAAGGTGGATCCTAAGAAGATTGAGGCAGTTCGGAGTTGGCCTCGTCCTACCACGACGACTGAGATCAGGAGCTTCTTGGGGTTAGCAGGTTATTATCATCAGTTTGTGGAGGGCTTCTGATAGCATCCTAGGAATCTCAAATCTATTCAAGGACAATGATGAAGCTTTGGCATCTCAAAGAGGGACTTTAACAAGATCTCAAGCTAAAAAGTTGCAAAACAAGGTCATTGGACTTCAGGAACGATCAAAGAAGTTGTTAGTTGGGAGGAAGAGATTAAGGATAAAGGATATGATCTATCTAGGTGTTATAATAATTTTATGGCCCAAATTTATGTCCAAGAAGAGGTGGATTAGATCCCAAGAAACATCCTCTGAAGAAGGTTCAAATCAAGCCACTGTTGGACCAATTTGGCACCTAAAATGTGTCCAAGCTTGCAGCCCATGAAGTCCTATATAAATCCATGTTTTTATAGAATAAAAAGAATAAAAAGGACTTACTCGATGTCCAATAAGGGTTCAATAGTCGTGCTAGATGTTGAGTGCAAGTTGGTGCCAAGTTGCTTGCAAATTTCCTTCAAGATTTCCATGATTTTCAAGATTCTATCCAAGATTAGCTTGGGACTTATTTACATATATTATGGGACTATATTTATTGCTTTACTAGTTAGTTAAGGTTATGTTTGTTTTCCTTATACTAAGATTTTTGAAATTACTTTCCAAGAATGACTTGGTTTTTGCTTCCTAGTATTTTCCTTTTCCTAAGGCAGTTGGACTTGTTGTTCAAACTAGTTTAGGACTTTATTTTCTTATTTTTTAAGGTACAATTTTGTGACCACCTATCTATATAAAGGTTGTCTTCTTTGTCTCTAGACTTAGATTATTATAGACAATATTAATAAAAATTGTGAAATTTTTCTTACACTCTTGTGTGAGGCTACTCTTGGATTTATTCTTCAACCTTCAAGACTCAACTTAAGGTGGTAAGATTAAACCCCTTTTGAAATCTTACATCACTTCTAGGTGTTCAAGAAAGGTTATAAGTTTAGGCTTATTGTTGTTCTTGTTATTCTAAAGGGTCGGGTTTCAAAATCTATTTCTTGTTTTTAAGTCTCTACCAAAGGCGATTAGTTCTTCGTTAGATAATTGTTGTTGTTAGGATTCAAGTTCAAGAATAGACTTTTTGAATTCAATAAAATCTTTCTTGAATTCAATCTATCTTTAATTTCTGTCGTCTATTTTGTTTCTTTATTTTTCTTTTAGCTTTCGCACGTTTTTTTATTTTCTTTAGTAGTTATCGTACCCCTATCGTGTTGTTATCAAGTGGTATCAGAGCATAGGCTAATCAAGATTTCAATCTTGATAATCTTGGGAGGTTTTTGAGCATAAAAAAAAATGAAAAAAAATAAAATAAAAAAATCAGCCCAAAAAAAAGGTGAATAGTTGTTTGGTTTCCAAGTCAATAAAGGAAACAAGAATAGGAGATACTAGTTCTTGAAGATTAAGATAATTTCTTTCCTTATTCTTGTGGGTTTTGGGTTTTCTAAATTCTTTCCTTTTTCTTTTGAGACTAACCAATTCTTATTCTTTCTAGGTTTGGTCTTCCACATTCCTTTTCCTTTTCCTTTTCTATCTCCTTATTCTTATCACTAAAGGGTTGTGACTTGTTAGGTTTATTAATAAATTTAAAGATAAACGACCAAGAGTTGCTTTGAGTGGAAAAAAGCAAGAGAGGTGAGAGTATTAGAGGAAAAAAGCCAAATTTGAGAGATACATAACTCTTCTAATCTTTGTTCAAGATATTTCAAACAGGTACTTACAGCAAAAGGAGACGAGCTATGACTCAACAACTTGAAAACTCGAACTTACAATATATTGAATGGAATAAAGACAATAGTAAAGTTATTTTTCAAACAAGAACTAAAGTGATGTCTGCGATTTATGCCCATAGAATTGAGGATGTGATCTGGTGTAATGTGATTCCCATGAATAATTATCATATCTTGTTGGGAAAGCCATGATATGTCTAAAGAAGAGCTTCATATAACATGGAAAAAATAGATACTCTTGGACCTTTGACTCCGTCACAAATTTGTGAAGATGAAAAGACTGTTAAAGAGAATACAAAAAAATATGAGAGAGAAAAGAATGAGAGGAGTAAGGGAGTGCATGTAGGCATCCCAAGAGAGAAAAAAAGAGAGGTTGTGTTGAGTTAAGAGAAAGGGATGTCAAGTGAGAAAATGAGTGAGCTTGAGGGAAAAGAAAAGAGGGAAGGCAATGAGATAACAAAATTCAGTGAGGTAGAGATAGAAAAACGTGATGAATTGAGTGAAGAAAAAGAAAAAAAAATTATTGAGAGAAAAGAAGCTAAGGGTAAGGGAAAAGTCGGTCTTGTGATAAAAGCGAAAGAGAGTGTAAGCAAGAAAAAAGTTTCTTTACTTCCTAACCCGTTAACTCTTTCTTGTTTTAGTTCTTGTAATTTTGTGCAGCCATATGTGGAAAGACCTTTTGAAAGGGGAGGTAAGGCATAAGAGATGGTAGAAAAGGATCCAATAGGATTCCAACATGAATTTTGCGAAAGCAGTTCTTGTTGGATGGTGGAAGGTAAAAGCTTCGTTAATTTCTTTGTTGTTTAACCTTTTGACTATTTTGATCCTTATTTACAGGTTTACAACATGGAGTTCCCTTAAGGCATCGCTAAGTTAGATCCATTGCATAAAATAATAAAAGGTGATGTTGTTCCATTAATAAATAAGTCCAAGTATGATATGTATAATTTGTTTATTCACATTCTTGGCTTTTCTTATGTTTGTGACTTTATAATTTTTGTGGATGATGATATTTTGATGCATATCAAGTCATTAACTGTAATATTTAAGTTCAAGTGCAAGAGTAATTTGCTTCCTTTTGAAATTGAGTATGACATAGATGATTATATGTTCCAACTTGGTGGAAAGAGGCATGAAATTTATGATAAGAGGCTTGGAAATGATTTTTCATGTGATAAATTGCTAGAATGTGAGTTTTGTTGTGTGATAGGAAGTCATTCTTCTGGTCATGTTGATTGTGAGCAGGTAAAAGTATTTGATACTAGTAAAGAGGCTATGCATGATTATTGTGGTGTTAGTGATGAAATACTCTTTCAAGAGCTTATCAATGAGTCTTTCTGATAGTTTGAGAAATTGTTTAGAATCCTTTGACGTTGAGAATATTATTGGTGAAAGTTATAATCATGAGCTTGAATGTATTGATACTTTTGTTTTGGGAATTATGGGTTCTTCTAACCTTCTTATGAATTTATGTGCTTCTTTGAATAACTTACATGTATAAGAATCCATGATATTTGTAATTGATAATTGGAAATATCATAAAAGTGTCTTATTTGATACATGGGGTAGTGATACTTGTTATAAATGGATGCGTGATCAATCTTTTGTAATTTCGTTGTCATGCATATTTTTGGACGACCTTAAGAGAGGTTTTTATTGGAAAAATCTAAGTAGGAATAAATTTTATTGTGATGATGATGTCCATATGCTTTATAAAGGAGTATTTACACCTATTAGGATTAATTGGGTTAAGTGGACACATGGTCACTATCTAGTTTTATTCCTATCATTTTTCAGATTAGTGGATGCCATTTACTAGTGCCTATCTTTGTTTTCTTGCAAGGTCGAAATTCGAGAGAGAATTTTCTTCAAGAAGAGGGGAATGATAAAATCCTAGGAAGATCAAATCTATTCAAGGACAGTGATAAAGCTTTGGAATCTCAAATAGGACCTTTAACAAGATCTCAAGCTAAAAAGTTGCAATACAAGGTCATTGAACTTCAGGAGCGATCAAAGAAGTTGTTAGTTAGGAGGAAGAGATTAAGGATAAAGGATATGATCTATCTAGGTGTTATAATTATTTTATGACCCAAATTTATGTCCAAGAAGAGGTTTATTAGATCCCAAGAAACATCCTCTGAAGAAGGTTCAAATCAGGCCACTGTTGGAGTAATTTGGCACATAAAATGTGTCCAAGCTTGCAGTCCATGAAGTCCTACATAAAGCCACATTTTTAAAGCATAAAAATAACTTACTTGATGTCCAAGAAGGGAACAATAGTCGTTCTAGATGTTGAGTGCAAGTTGGTCCCAAGTTGCTTGCAAATTTCCTTCAAGATTTCCATGATTTTCAAGATTCTATCCAAGATTGATTTGGGACATATGTCCATATATTATGTGTGATTACCCAATAGGTCATCTTATAAGTTAAATCTAGTTCTGTGATCTGAAACCGTAGAGGTTGTGTGTTAGTTTTTCTCGTGTTGCGTGCGCAGTCCGGGCGTCTTTCCAAAAAGTTTTTATGTCAAAAAATGGAAACAAATAAGAAATTTTACCTTAAAACTTCATTTGGGTTGACTTCGGTCAATATTTTTGGTAAACGGACCCGGTTTCATGTTTTGACGGTCCCAATGGGTCCGTATCATGATTTGGGATTTGTGCGTATGTCCGGAATCGAGATTGGAAGTCCTTAGCCCGAGATATCGGACTATGTCGAAATTCAAAAGTTGAAAGCCTAATGAAATTGAAGTGTTTGATCAAAGTTTGACTTTTTAGATAACGGGTCCGTATTTTGGTTTCGTAACCTGGTATAGGTCAAAGACCATAACTGTGACTTATCTGTGAAATTTTGTGCAAAACGGTATTGATTTGATGTGATTTGGACGTCCGGTTGTGAAAATAGGAATTTCAAAGTGTTATTGAAAATTTCATGTGATTTGGGGTTAAATTCGTAGTTCTAGGTGTTATATTGGAAATTTGATCGCGCGAGCAAGTTCATATGATGCTTTTAGACTTGTGTACACTTTTGGTTTAGAGCCCCGAGGGCTCGGGTGAGTTTCAGATAGGCTGTAGAGTGAAATTGGTTTGGAAAACACTACTGGTGCATCTGATGTTTTTGCAGGCCTCTGATGTCGCATTTGCGACATCAGGAATCAAAATTTCAACCTATGACAGGCTCGCATTTGCTAGCTTCTCATTGCAAATGCGAAGAGAAGCTGGGCCAATAGTTTTCGCATTTGCGAGTTTCCCTTCGCATTTGCGAAGAGAGTCTGGGAGAGGCAGTGATCGTAAATGCGACCATTTAGTCGCATTTGCGAGGATTCAAAGGTCGCATTTGCGACATTATTCTCACATTTTTGAAAGCATCAGAAGTGTGAAGGGCTTAGCATTTGTGAAGCTCAGGTCGCAAATGCGACATCTGCAGCTGATGAAAAGAGACTTAGATGAGATTTTTCTCCCATTCTTCAAATTTTCAAATCCTAGAACCCTATAGGCGATTTCTCCAATACCAATTCTTCCCCAAAACTTTGGTAAGTGATCCTAACCCACTTTCTTTCAATTTCCCATCACATTTCATGAATTTCCAACCTAAAATCTAGGATTTCCATGGTAGAAATTGGGGTTTTTGGTAAAATTAGGGATTTTTTGGGAAAATGGGATTTAGACCTCAAATTGAGGTCGGATTTCAAAACTAATTACATAATCGGGCTCGGGGGTGAATGGATTTTGGTCAGAACCTCGAGTTTTGACCAAGCGGGCCCCGGGTCGATTTTTGACTTTTGAGGGGAAAGTTTGGGAAATATAAATTCATGCATTGTAATTGATTCCTTTAGTAATATTTGATGTTATTAAGTAAATTATGTCTAGATACGAGTGGTTTGGAGGTGGATTCTAGAGGAAAAACGGTAATTGAGCATTGAGAGGCATGTAGAACGAGGTAAGTGTTGTGCCTAACTTTGACTTGAGGGTTTAGGAACCCTTGCCTTGACTGCTATATGAAAATCATGTGAGCGGCATATATGTGAGGTGAATAGTACTTATGTGCCGCCAATTTATCTGTCTTGCCTATTTCTTTCTCGTTCCCCTTATATTGTTTCCTTCCCTGCCTCAACTGTTACATGTTTTACTTGTATTTTCATGCATAATTACTACTTGTTAAACATTGTTTCTCTTTGTTGAAGGTATTAGTTATCCCATAGCTTCATGGTCTCCTTTTATATGCTTGAGTTGTTTCATTGGTGCTTTAAGGATATATTTGGGATTGGTCTCACTGAGTGTTATTACTTGTGTAAGGTTTTATAGAGTATAAGCTTCCTAATTAATTTATTTTGAAGTTTATGAATTGTGAGGGGTTTTGTATTGAATTTGTGAAATTTCAGTACTTACTAAGTAATTGATATTGATATGGTGGGATCGGGCTGCACGCCACAACAGGTGAAATAAGGGTGGATTGTGATGAAATAAGGGTGAACTGTGATTGTGATTATTTTGATATGGTGGGATCGGGTTGCACGCCGAAACAGGTAAAATAAGGGTGGATTATGGTGAAATAAGGGTGAAATGTGATTGTGATTATTATGATATGGTGGGATCGGGTTGCACGCTGCAACAAGTGAAATAAGGGTAGATTGTTGTGAAATAAGGATGAACTGTGATTGTGATTCTTGTGATATGGTGGGATCGGGTTGCAAGCTGCAACACTTTTATTTATATTCTGTTGTTGATGTTATTAAGAGGAAATAAGGGAGGATTATGATATGTACGGTGGGATCGGGTTGCAGGCCGTAACAACCTATATGTTTATGCTTTTCTTTGACTGTGTTAGTTGTACGGTAGTTTCGAATTGTACTTAAGGATTGGTTATAGCTGAACACTGATGCAATACGTTAGGTACTTTATTTACTTCTTGCAAGTTACTATTTTTACTCTATTCTATATTCTTTTCTATTTTTATTATTCACCGTATGCACATTATATTGTGTGTGTCCCATCGTAGCCTCATCACTCCTTCGTCGAGGTTAGGCTAGGCATTTACCAGTACATGGGGTCGGTTGTACTTATATTGCACTCCACACTTCCTATGCAGATTTTGGAGCAGGCAGTGGCTGATCGAGAGGTTGGCTACAAAACGTCACTGTTAGGAGACCCAAGATAGTCATGTTGGCGTCCGCAGGCCCTGGCGTCCCCTTATACACTCCCATACTTACTGTTTTTACTTTACTTCACAAACAGTTGTACTTTCTTTCGGACAAATATTTGTAGAAAAGTCTTAGTATGTTCATGAGTTATGCCTCCGGATTCTGGGTAGAAATAACATGTAATTAAAGTTGTTATCTATATAGATTCACGTTTATTTCAGTTTATTTTTGCTTCTTTGCTGTTAATCACTAAAATTGTAGAGAATTGGCTAAACAACCTCTAACGTTAGCTTACCTGGCAAGTATGATGTTAGGCGCCATCACAGTCCCGACAATGGAAATTTCAGGTCGTGACATTATGGGACTATATTTATTGCTTTCCTAGTTAGTTAAGGTTATGTTTGTTTTTGTTTTACTAATATTTATGAAATTACTTTCCAAGAATGACTTGATTTTTGCTTCCTAATATTTTCCTTTTCCTAAGATAGTTGGACTTGTTGTCCAAACAAGTTTAGGACTTTATTTTCTTGTATTTTAGGTACAATTTCGTGAGCCCCTCTCTATATAAAGGGTGTCTTCTTTGTTTTTAGATTTAGATTATTATAGACAGTATCAATAAAAATTGTGATTTTTCTTGCACTCCTGTGTGTGGCTACTCTTGGATTTATTCTTCAACCTTCAAGACTCAACTTAAGATGGTAATATTAAACCCTTTTTGAAATATTCACTTCTAGGTATTCAAGAAAGGTGGTAATCTTAGGCTTATTGTTGTTCTTGTTATTCTAAAAGGTCGGGTTTCACAATCTATTTCTTGTTTTTAAGTCTCTACCAAAGGCGATTAGTTCTTCGTTAGCTAATTGTTGTTATTAGGATTCAACTTCAAGAATAGAATTCTTAAATTCAAGAAACTCTTTCTTGAATTCAATCTATCTTTAATTTATGTCTTTTTTTTTCTTTTAGCTTCCGCATGTTTCTTGATTTTCTTTAGTAGTTCTCGGACCCCTATCGTGTTGTTATCAGATTCTCATCTATTGCAGCACCTTTGAATAGATTCACCCAGAAGGGTGCTCCATTTCGATGGTCCGATGATTGTGAGGCAAACTTTCAGAAGCTCATGGCCGCATTGACCTCAGCACCAATGTTAGTGTTGCCCTCCGGTTCAGGGATGTATATTGTGTATTGTGACGCTTCACAGGTTGGTTTGAGTTGTGTACTGATATAGGAGGGTGATTTATTGTATATGCTTCACGTCAGCTGAATCCTCATGAGAATAATTATCATGTACATGATTTAGAGTTGGCCGCTATTGTTCATACTCTTAAGATCTGGAGGCACTATATTTATGGGGTGTCCTATGAGGTTTACACTGATCATCACATCTTGCAACATTTGTTCAAACAAAGGGATCTCAATTTGAGGCAGCCCAAGTGGCTTGAGTTACTAAAGGACTATGAAATTACCATTATTTACCATCCGGTCAAGGCGAATGTAGTTGCGGATGCCTTAAGTAGAAAGGCGGAGAGTATGGGTAGCTTAGCATTCATTTCAGGAGAGGAGAGGCCATTAGCTTTGGAATTTCAGTCCTTGGCTAACAGACTTGTGAGGTTGGATATTTCAGAGCCCAGTCGAGTTCTTGCATGCGTCGTTTCCTAGTCTTCACTATTGGAGCAGATCAAGGCTCGTCAGTTTGACGATCTGCACTTATTGGTTCTCAGATAGACGGTACTACAAGGTGGTTCCAAGGAGCTTACTATTAGCGAGGATGGTGTTCTATGACTCCAGGGTCGCCTATGTGTTCCTAATGTCGATGGCTTGAGGGAGAAGATTCTAGAGGAGGCACATAGTTCTCGGTATTCTAATCATCCAGGTTCTACAAAGATGTATCGCAACCTGAGGCAACATTATTAGTGGCGGCGAATGAATAAGGACATAGTTGAGTATGTTTTGAGGTGTCTAAATTACCAGCAGGTTAAGTATGAGAACCAGAGGACAGGTAGCCTACTCCAGCAGATAACTATACCTGAGTGGAAACGGGATAGCATTACTATGGACTTTGTAGTAGGGTTGTCGCGGACCTTGCGAAAGTTTGATGCAGTTTGGGTCATTGTCGACAGGTTGACCAAGTCGTCACACTTCATTCCGGTTGTGACCACGTATACTTTAGAGAGGTTGGCCCAGATTTATATTCAGGAGATAGTTTGGTTGCATGGTCTGCCTGTTTCCATCATATCATATAGAGGCCCTCAGTTTACTTCACATTTCTGGAGAGTAGTACAGAGTAAATTGAGGACCCGTGTAGAGCTCACAACAACTTTTCATCCGCAGAACGACGGGCAGTCGGAGCGGACAGTTTAGATCTTGGAAGATATTCCCATTTCATGTGTGATTGACTTTGGAGGTTAGTGGGATTGATTCTTGCCTTTGGCCCAGTTTGCTTACAACAACAGTTATCAGTCTAGCATCGAGATGGCTCCAATTGAGGCTTTATATGGTCGGCGATGTCGTTCACCCATCAAATGGTTTGAGCCCGGCGAGGCCAAGTTATATAATACTGATTTGGTGAAGGATGCCTTGGAAAAGGTAAAGTTGATTCAGGAGCGACTTCGCACATCACAGTCCAGACATAAGAGTTATGTGGATCAGAAGGCACGTGATTTGTCATTTATGGTGGGCGAGAACGTACTCTTGAAAGTATTGCCGATGAAAGGGATCATAAGGTTCGGTAAGAAGGGCAAGTTGATTCCAAGTTTTATAGGTCTATTTGAGGTGTTGAGACGAGTTGGGGAGGTTCCTTATGAGCTTGCCTTGCCTCCCAGTCTATCGGGAGTCCATCCGATTTTCCACGTGTCTATGCTCCGAAGGTATCATGCCGACAGGTTGCATGTGTTAGACTTCATCACGGTTCAGCTAGATGAGAGCATGGGTTATGAGGAGGAGCCAATTGCCATTGTTCACAGGGAGGTTCGCCAGTTGAGGTCCAAGAAGATTTCTGTGGTAAAAGTTCAGTGGAATGGCCAACCAGTCGAGGAGGCTACTTGGGAGGCCGAGGAGGACATGCGGAGCAGATATCCACACTTATTCAATACTCCAGGTATGATTCTAGGATCGTTCGAGGATGAACGTTAGTTTAAAAAGTGGAGAATATAACAACCCGATCTGTCGTTTTGCTTTCTAGATCCTCATTCCCCTAAATAATACTCCATGTATGTGCTTTTACTGTTTTATGACTTGCGGGGATGGTTGGTTCGGGATTTGGAAGTGTTCGGGTTGAAATCGCAACACTTAGTTCCTTAGTTTGGCTTTAAAAGGCTAAGTTTGGTTGCGGTCACATTTTAAGTAAACGACCTTAGAATCGGGATTTAACGGTTCCAATAGGTTTGTATGATGATTTTAGACTTGGGCGTATGTTCGAATCGGGTTTTCGACGACCCGGGAGTGTTTCGGCGCTTAATAGGGAAAGTTGACTATTTGAAGGTTTTAAAGTTCTTCAATTTTGGTTTGGAGTAGGTTTTGGAATTATCGAGGCCTGTTTGGAATTGCGAGGCAGGGAATAGTTGTGTATGGTGATTAAGACTTGCACACAAAATTTGGTGTCATTCCGAGTAGTTTAAGTATGTTTCGGCGTGCTCGGAGTACGTTGAAGAACTTGAAGTTCCTAAGTTGATTCAATTTGGTTTGAGGTGTGATTCTTAGTTTTGATGTTGTTCTATGCGTCCTGAGGATTCGAACGAGTTTATATTATTATTTCAAACTTGTTGGTACGTTCGGACGGGGACTCTAGGGCCTCGGAGGCCATTCAGACGATGCACGGATTGAGTCAAGACTCAAAAAGGGTTATTGATGCACCAGTTCTGGTGTGCCCGCACCTGCGAGCTTTGGGCCGCAGGTGCGAGCCCGCAGTTATGTGGGTTAGGTCGCAGAATCAGCTTTAGAATGTTTGTCCATGGACCACAGATGCGGGTTTTCGTGCGCACCTGCGAAAGTGTAGGCGCGATTCAGGAGGATGCAGAAGCGGCTCAAGCCGCAGGAGCGGCCAACTCGCTGTAGAAGCGGGACCGCAAAAGCGGAAATCCCGTCTGCAGAAGCGGCCCTCACGGGCTTGAGGAACTCCGCAGAAGCCAACCTAGCACCACATGTGCGGTACCGTAAATGCGGCAGAGGCACCGCAGGTGCGAAAATTGCAGAAGGCAGAACCTCATTTAAGACGAGACTTAAGCATTTTGAGCTCATTTATTTCATTCCTTGGGCGATGTTTGAAGCTCTTAGACAGGGGTTTCCACCTAATACTTTGAGGTAAGTAATTTCTACATAATGTGAGTTAAATACATAGATTAGGGATAGATTTAACATGTAAAATTTGTAAAAATCATGAGCTTAGATGAAAAATCTAGGTTTTTGATAAAAATGGGATTTAAGTACGAAAATGATTATAGAATTTACTGAAAATTATATATTTGAGTTCGTGAGGTTATGGGTAACAACTTTCTTCGAAAATTTCTGAAATCCGGGCAGGTGGGCCTAGCGATGAATTTTAGGAATTCTTCAATTGGGGTTGAGTAATCCCTTTAATAGTTAGGATATGAACTTTTGAACATGTATTGATTATTTTATATAACATTTGACTAGTTTCGAGTTGCTAGGCACCGAGTTGAGCGTTTAAAGCACATTTGTGAACCGGAAAGTAAGCTTTGACACGAGGTAAGTATTTTTCTAACCTTGTAAGAGGGAATTAACCCCATAGGTGAATTGAATTAATATGTTCTTCTATTTGTGTGGGGCTATGCACGCACGAGGCGATGAGAGTATGTGCGTGGCTACTAAATATGCTTATGTCCGGGTAGTTTAGGACCCACATCTTGTTATACTTGTGATGTTTGCACCCTATTTGTTAATTTAAGTGCTTAAATCATATTGGACTTGATAAAGGAATTGTAAGATGTCAAATTTCATTTACTTGAGTTTTGTACGGGTTACTTGACTGTTAATAAGAATTGGCGTTTCTATGAATATTAGCCTCTTAATAATCTTTGAATCGATTGTTTATAAAGTATTTTCTCTTCATGTGGAGCGGGCCGAACGCCTTGGAAGTAGAATAGATGCATCTATGATTCGTGTCGTTCGACCCTCGGTAGTGCACAATATATATATTTATATTTTGGATCAGGTTGTACGACCTCGGCATAATTCGTGCGTAATAATACTTGGAGCCCAATTATATTTGATATTGTTTCATTGGCTTGAGTGGTTAAATTGTTAAAGGATGGAAATTGAATTGGGATTTACGATTAGTGAAAGAATTATTTATTTATTTCTTGTTCTTGAGTTTTCAGCTTCATTTATGCAGCCCATGCTTCATTATAAATCTCTGTATTTTTTTGTTAGCCCATAGTAAGTGTCGAATCACTACTTCTTCGAGGTTAAACTAGATACTTACTGGGTACATATTTTTTATGTACTCACGCTATATTTCTGCACTAATCATGCAGGATTTGAGGTTAGTGCATCTGATTATCATCTCAGCGCGCATCCTTGATTCAACGAGACTTTGCGGTGAGCTTCCTTGAGCCCGTTCTGCAGCATCTGAAGTCTTTCTTTTACTTTTACTTTCTGTCTATTTTACTTCAGATGGTAGTGTAATATTTTTGTATATTCTACTAATAACTCATACACTTGTGATACTAGGTCTTGGAGATCATGTTAGTAGACACTTGATGATTTTTGATTAGTTATTTCATCTCATTTGCTTTTTAAAACTGTCCATATCTCCTTTTACACCTTTTATTTATCCAATAATTAAAGGTCAACCATTTCTAAATTGTTAAAAAAATAATTACACATTTAGTTCACTGTTGATCTGTCTAACGGTAGTGTTGGACGTCATCACGACCTATAGGAGAAATTGTTCGTGACAAATATATAAGCTAGAGAGCTTAAGACCTAGACGAAAAGAATAGCCACACATATCCATACGTCCTTGACACCATAGCTGCACATTTCTTCTCCATTTTTTAGAGAAGAAACACACGAAAATCCTAAATCTTAGGAGCTTCTTCTTTAGATAAATAACCCAGCAGCTCCTTTAGCTTCATGAACCATGTAAGAAACTAACCACCTATAATACTATCATTCTCTCCATTTCCACTGGCGATAAAGCTCAAAAGACAGCCGCCGCGCAATACACAAAAAGACCGGCACTCTTTTTTCTTCTTCCTCACTAAAAGCAGCCCCAAAATCCATCTCTAACACCAGCTACAGAACCACCTCAAACCAGCCACCACCAGTTAAATAGCCCCGATCGAAAACTAAAAGCACCCCAAAAATGCAGCAGAAACCAGCTGCGAAACATTCCAAAAACTGCCTTGAAACACCATGAGAATCGCTTCAAAAACTAGCTATGTAGGCTCACCATCTCCACCATTAAAGCACTGAAAAACCAGCCACAAATCTGCATCAAAACAGCCCCTTTCACACACAGTAGAGTCGATAGTTGGGGATTCCGTTGGAGCTTCATTCACTAGCTTCTGCCGTTCTTCTTCGCTCATGCTCATTTGTTGTTCGTCTGAGCTATTGTACCCGTTCTTGGAGACTCTTTTACTGGAAATTTTGCGTAAAGGTCCAAACTTTCTCTTGGCTTTTAGTTATATTTTGACTTAGTATTTAATGTAGTTTTATTAACATGTTCCATGGTAAATTCTTTGCTGTTAAATCTTGATTTGCTAATGTGACAGTTTCATTCTGTATTTGTTTGATGATTTTCTTTTTAACCTGCGTATGGGTTTATACTTATTAAATCTAATAAAATAATCTTTTTTGTAAATTGTTTATTCCGAAATAGAACCTTAGTCTACTGGGCCATGAATATTTAAGTTTCAGTACCGGGGAAATAAAACTAAATGCCTATCACTCCCAAAAATTTTACATGAATTTGCCAATTTGAAAATTAATTACAATTCATATCTAGTCAATTTAAACTTATTACCCAGAAATTTACTTGTCTTTTTCTTTTTAATTTGCTTTACTCTTTTAGCCAACGTGAGAGGCAAATTAAAAACAAGACATTTCAAGCAAGACAACACTTCCAACGTGTAAAAGTTCGAGACATGGCTTCTCTTGAATTAGCTTGAAGGACTTTAATTTTGTTTTGTGGAGTTGATTTTACTTGTGCAGAGATTTAAATGCTACTTACCTTTTGTTTTTCTTTTATATATTTGCTGGTGTTCTTAGTTAATACTATTATATGAAGTTGTACTGCGAATTACTGATAGATTATGTTTTATCATATTATTAAACAAATTGTAAGAAGTGAATGTGAAGTTTGCCTTCATATCTACATTAAAATCTAAATTCTATTACTTTTTCAATAACTTTGATTTCCTCAATTATCATTTCAACACTTTTAGAGCACATTTGATGAAGGTGAGCTTCAAAATTCTGACTTATGTAGTAACTTTGTTTTGAAAATGCAAATTTTTTTGTTCTGTTTTATTCTATGACTTGAATTTTAAGATGTATGACTTCTGCAAAACATTAATCTGCCATTGTAGGACCTTGAAACTTGAAAATTATAAATTGAGTTTGTTGAGTTTGTTGTTATTTTGTTTCGATTCTGACTGGGTATATTCGAAATGTTAATTGGAGGATGTGGCTATATTCTGAGTCAATTTGATGGAGGTTTTAAAGTAGATTTTTAAATTTTGGGTTGAAATTAAGTTGATCTAGCAAAGAAGACAGATTTGTACTGTATACCAAAATGGTACACTGTATATTATATTGGTATACAATAATTAATTCAAGAGTATATAATTCACTACAATAGTATACTACTAATTTTTTTAAGGAATGAACCAATCCTCTATATACGAAAATAACATATTATAAACTATTTTGGTTAATTCAATAGTGTATAATTTATTGCGTTGAACTGACCAAGAAGAATTTGTATTGTATACCAAAATGATATACTATATACTATTTGCTATACAGTTCATTCCAATGATGTACTGTCACGACCCAAATTCCCAACCATCGGGATCGTGACGACGTCTAACACCATACTTGCTAAGCAAACCAATGTTAGAGGGATTCAACATTTGAGACAATTAAAATATAATACGAAGTATGATATTATCCAATAAATCAATCCAGAATAATATATGAAATAATGAACGAAACTCGAGCTAATACTAATATCTAACTACCCAGGATTTGGAGTCACAACTCACGAACTACTAAAGAATACTACAAGTATTTAGCTGAAAGAAATATATATCTGTTTTGAATGAGATAAAACAACAATCTAAATAATGTAGGGAAGACTCCAGGAATATGCGGACGCCAGCAGATCTACCTCGTGTCTCCGTACGAATGCTCAGCTACTACTTGATAACTCAACTCTGGCCGGAACCTGGATCTGCACAAGAAGTACAGAGTGCAGTATCAGTACAACCGACCCCATGTACTGGTAAGCGCCGAGCCTAACCTCGACGAAGTAGTGACGAGGCTACGGCGGGGCATTTATAACATAACTTGGATACAATGTATAATAAAGCAAGTAGGAAAAAATAAACTAATTAAACGGTAACTTGCAACAATTAATAAAATACTCGGTTAACTTTTCCAGATCTCAGCTATAACCAATCCTCACGAAAATATCCAAGTTTAAATTTTAAAAAACGGTAAAAGCAGAGTATGGGAACAAAAGAATAAAACAGTAAGTTTTCCAGTCTTTATCATATAATCAGTAAAAACATGAATATCCTCCCTTATTGCTCCTTGTGAACTTGCTCCCACTTGTCCATCCTTATTGCTCCTCCCTGTATATATCACCCTTATTTCTCCTGTTGCAGCGTGCAACCCGATCCTACCTGTCCTCCCTTATTACTCCTTGTTGCGGCGTGCAACCCGCTCCCACCAGACAATCACATCTCTTTATTTATATAAAAAAAAGATTTCACAATTTAGGTCAAAGCCTTTCACAATATTTATGTCTCAACAATTGTAAGCAGAAAGATGTATTATTCATGAACTTCATCAATTATCATTTCACAATGAAACCGACCGGTGTGTATCGTAAAACACTGTCAACCAGTTCAACTCTTTTTGTACCAAAATGAAGCCTATGGATCAACTAACACTTCTAAATATGTGAAACAATATTTAACAACAAGTTGATGAAGATAAGTAGGCATGAAGGCATCAAATTATGAAAACAATCAAGACAGGAATATAGTGAGTTGGAATCGGGGAAGGGATCATGTTAAACAAATAATTTGGTGATTCATAGATGCTCATTACCTCACCTATACACCCCACACATGAAATTTCACATAGTATTTAAGTTGGGGATTCCTATTCCCTCAAGTCAAGGTTAAACCAAATACTTACCTCAATTTCCACAGGCCACTCACTACTCAATCACAACTTTTCCTTTAGAATTTGCCTCTAACTCGCTCGAATCTAATCATAATTGGTTCAATATCATCAATCGTTGCTAAAGGAATTAACTTTAATGAAAAACTATGGTTTTCCTATGTTCTCCTATCAAAACACAAAAATCGACCCTGGACCTGCTTGGTCTAAACTCGAGGTTCGGACCAAAACCTATCCATTCTCCCCAAGCCCGGATGTACAATTGGTTTTGGAATTCGTCCTCAATTCGAGGTCTAAATTTCCATATTTTGAAGTTCCTAAGTTCTACCCAAAAATCCCAAATTTTTACCCTGAAAGTTCTAGGTATCTTGTAAAAAGTTGTAAAGGATTGAAAGAAAGTAGTTAGGAATCTCTTACCTATGATTTGGAGAAGTTTGAGTCTTTGAAAAATCTCCTATGGAGGTTTAGGGTTTGAGAGAATTAAAAAATGGGTGAAAAGCCCGTCTAAAATCCCACTTAACAGGCTGCAGTTATCGCAAATGCGATCGGAGATTCGCAATTGCGAACTCTTCGAAATTACTGCTGCCTTCGCATTTGCGACTTCTGGTCATCCTGGCAATCGTCGCATTTGCAAAGAGAAATCTTGCATTTGCGAGAATGGCCTTCCCAGGCCTTTGTCGCATTTGCGACAAAATGTGTCGCATTTCCCAGGCCTTCCAGGTTTGCATTTGCGAAGCCTGATCTCGTATTTGCGATATCAGAGGCCTGCACCAGACATCAGACACCAACTATGATTTTTCTAAGTCTAATCACTCTGTAGCCTATCTGAAACTCACCGAGCCCTCAGGGATCCCGACCAATCATGCACGCAAGTCTAAAAATATCATACGGATTTGCTCGTGCGATCAAATCACAAAAATAACACCTAAAACGATGAATTTTACATCAAAACTTATGATTTTTTTCTCAAGAACACTTCAATTTCACTGTTTCTCAACCGGATGTCCGAATCACGTCAAATCAATTCCGATTCTCAGCAAATTTCACAAATAGGACTTAAATATCATAACAAACCTGTACCGGGCTCCGGAACCAAAATACGGGCCCGATACCAACGATTTCAAACATTAATTCATTTCGTTATTTTCTTAAATATCCAACATAACAATTTTCTTCAAAAATTGATTTCTAAAGCTAGGGACCTCGTAATTCAATTCCGGGTATACGCCCAAGTCTCATATTTTGTTGCGGACCTATCAGGACCGTCAAAACACGGGTCCGGATCCGTTTACTCAAAATATTGACCAAAGTCAAACAAAAAATTAAATTTTTAACTCTAAAAATTATCATTTCTTATATTTTCACATATAAGCTTTCCGGATTAAAATTAGTCTTTGTAAGGCTAATGAGCTGAGAATAGTGTCTTAATTCATAAGATGACTGTTTGGGTCATCACATATACTATTATAGTATGCTATTTAATGTAAGGGTATACTCTTACAATTAGGTCCTTTTAGAATTTTTTTTGAAATTTTGATTGACAACTGATATTATTTCAGTTTAATAATTGAATTAAAAAAACTTTTTGAAACTCTTTGCGTACAATTGTATACCTTGTTCGTATAGCTATATACTATACTGGTATCATATGTTAGTTGGAATATTTTTTTGGTTGTATTAACTATATTTAATTGGTAAACTATTTGATTTTTCTTCATTAATATTAGAGTATACAATGTCTTGAATTTTTTTTAATTTTCCTTTATGCATGTGTATTATGTAATCATTTTGATTTTTTCTTTATGCGTTTGTTTTATATAATAGTATTATAGTACAATATCTTGAAATACATTTTTATATTAGTATGCGGTACACTATTTTTTGATTTTTCTCTTTAAGCAATGTGTATTATGTAACAGTAGTATAGCCATATTCAGTTGTCTGGAATTAATTAGTAGAACTGTATACCCTATTGGTATAATTATATATCATATTGGTATCATGTGGTAGTTGGAATATTTTTTGGTTGTTTTAGCTGCATTTTTAAGTGAATTCTATTCTGAAATGATTTATATGATCATGTGTTTGTAGTGTTGGATTTCTATGTACCTATGGACATAGATTTTGTATATTATGTAATAGTTTTTATAGTTATATGCAGTTGTTGGAACGACCCCGTACAACTATATACTCAATTAGTATTGTTGTATACTATATTGGTATCATATGCTAGTTGAATCATTTTTTGATTGTATTAGCTGCATTTAATTGGTACACAATTTGATTTTCTTTTAATAATAGTAATATAGTGCAATATATTGAAATAATTTATTATATTAATATGTGGTACAATATTTTTTTACTTTTCTCTTTATGCATGTGTGTTATGTTGTCACGACCCATTTCCGGAGTCGTGATGGCGCCTGTCGTGGAACCAGGCAAGCCACCCATTTTATCTAACTAAATACAATTTCCAATATAATGCCCCTTTTTAACAAGTCTGAAATCAATAATAATAATAATAATAATAATAATAATAATAATAATAATAATAATAATAATAATAATAATAATAATAATAAATCCAATACTTTTGGGAAAACCAGTTTATGAAATTCAAAAGACCAAATCCTACTAACCCCAGATCCAGTGTCACACAGTCATGGGCTGCTAATACTTAATACAACCAAAATAATGACTAACATAGTCTGAAAAATAAATACGACAGGTAGAAAGGAAAGAGAAGACGAAATCACGGTCGCCAGCTGCTACCTCGTCAACTCTGATGAAAAATTGCTGCTACTCACTGACCCGAGCTGAATTCTGATGTACCTGGATCTGGACACAAGGTGCAGGAGGTAACCTGAGTACACCAACTCAACAGTAACGAAATCAAACTACAGGCTGAGAGGTAGTGATGGACTAGATCTCCGATAATTCAACCAACAGTATAATAATTGGACATGACAGTAATATATCAGGAAATAAACACGATGTATCAAGATATGTCTATAACTCTACATGCTAGCATGAATGCATATAGAACCATGTATGATGTGTACACATTAATTAAGCTCTCATAAGGTGGTCCACTCAGTACTAGAATACGGCCTTCAGGCCCAGGGAAGTCCATCACGGATATTACATGATCACAAGTGACACATTCACCAAGTACTGAGGAAAAGGCCGATCCAGCCCCCACGGAGAAATCCATCTCCAGAACATGATAACCACGGAGAAATCTATCTCCGGAACATAATAACCACGGAGAAATCCATCACCGGAATATATGTGCGCTCACTGGAGTTGTATAGACTCTGGAGGGGCTGCTTTCAGCCCAAGCACTATATCAAGCCAACGAAGGCATGATTTCAGGATCGCTGCGGTGTGCAGACCGACCTCATAAAAGTCTCAAAACCAGGCTCCAAGCCTCACTCAGTCAGTACCTTCCAGTCTCACTCACAATGCTCTAACATATGGAAATCAGTTCAAACCAATGATAATATAGAATAAACTAGCAACTTATGAGACTGAGGCATGAACATATACTATAGCAGGACTGAGTACATGAAAGCAATAATCACAGATAGAGACAGCAATAATCGACCATTCCGGTCTAAACACATCGGCGTGAAGCCTTAACATTTATACTTAGCATGATTTCTATTACGTTCGAGGTAATTACCACCTTCACATTACAATATTAATTTGGGATAACTAGTAGAAATTTCCATGGGATGAGCCAGGCTACAAATATTCGGTAAACGCCCGCATGCCCGTCACTTGGCAAGTGCGTCACCTTAATTAACATGAAATATCAAATAGTTTGGGGGCCCTCAGTTCCAAGTTTGGAAGCGTTAGTTACCTCAAAACCGGCTAACACACTACTCCACAGTGCCCTTTCCTCTAAATTCGGCCTTCGAGTGCTCCAAATCTACCAACAATCAGATGTATAACATTATAATATGCTAAGAACTAATCCCAATCAAAATATACCAAAAATACTCAAAAATCCCGAAATTGATCAAACCCGACCCCCAGGCCCACGTCCCGAAATTCAGAAATTTTTATACCAAACTGTTCTTCGTCATCTCACGAGTCCGTAAAAGAACACTAAAATTGGAGTTCGTTTGACCCCTCAAATCAATCCCTAAAGGTCTCAAAATCTCAATCCCTAAACCCACCTTATTCTACTGATTTTTCATGAATTAGTACTGAGATTATGTTCTATAATCACCCATAAACGAGTTTTAATGATCAAAACACTTACCTCTATGAAGAACATCGATTTTCCTCTTCAAAAATCGCCCCCAAAGCTCTATTCCCATTCAACAATGGTGTTAAAAGGTCCAATGGTCGCAGAGGGTTTGTTTAAATACTGCCCAGTGATTTACTCTCCGCGATCGCGATGCCTTGGTTCCTTACTCCACGCGATCGCACGCCATATCACGCGGTCGCGATGACCACTGATCTCTGCTCACGCGCCCCCTGTTTACACTACGCGACCGCAACATGCTCCACGCGATCGCACTGCTCAACCTCTGCGATCGCGTTTCTCCTCACGCGATCGCAGTGAAGGATTTCCTGCTGCAAAAAAAAAAAAACCAGAAACCAGCAATTCTCTAAGGCCAAAAATGCTCGTTAACTACCCGAAATCAATCCCGAGCCCCTCGGGACCCCAACCAAATATACCAACACATCACATATAATCATTCAAACTTAGTTGCACCATCGGAACACCAAAACGAACATTAAAACACCAAAATCACATCGGATTCAAGCCTAAGAACTTTAAAATTTCTAAAATCCACCAACGATGCCGAAACTATCCAAAACAACTCAGATTGACCTGAAATTTTGCAGACATACCCAAAATGACATTTCGAACCTGTTCCAACTTCCGGAATTCCATTCCGACCCTGATAGCCTATTTTCCACTGCCGACCGGAAAATACCAAAAACTAACTTTCGCCAATTCTAGCCTAATTCTACACCGGACATCACAAAAATATTTCGAACATACTCCTAAGCTCCAAATCACCTAACGAAGCTATCCGAGCTGTAGAATCCGCATTCCGGGGTTGTTTCCCAATAAGTCAACTCTCAGTTGACTTTTTCCATTATAAGGCTATCTTTTAAAGACTAAGTTACTGAATTCTCATTTAACCATTCTGATTTCAAGTCTATCGACTCTAACAAAAATATAATAGAATAACCAATCCATGACAAGTCAATGGCAGCGATAAAAATGCAAGTTCTACGGAACGACAGAATGGGTCATTACATATGTAATAGTAGTATAGTCATATAGTTGCCGGGAATAAATCAGTAAAAATGTATACCATGTTGGTATAGTTATATGCCATATTGGTAGCATATGGTAGTTTAAACATTATTTAGTTGTTTTAGCTGCATTTTTAAGTGAATTCTATTATGAAATTATTTATATGAACATGATTTGCAGTGGACATAGATTATGTGTATTATGTAATAATTTTTATAGTTATAGGCAATTGTTGGAACGATCCGATACAACTATATACCCCGTTAGTATACGAAATGAGAAAGTTGCTTTGCGAATATTTAGATTGCAACGCGAGCGTGTAATCTTCTCATACTTTTATTGCATTGTAACGACACGGTCGGTCGTCTCGTAGAATTTGCATTATTATTGTTGTTATTACCTTGTCATAGGTTGGTTATACTATTATTGATGTGCTAGAGTTGGTAAGCTTGAAATCGCAATGGTTGTAGTGAGACTTTAGCCACTTAGTCCTAAAAAATAGCCTTAGAGTTGGAAAAGTCAACTGAGAGTTGACTTATTGGTAAATGACCTCGGAATGCGGATTTTATGGATCTAATAGCTTTGTTAGGTGATTTGGGGCTTAGGAGTGTATTCGAAATATTTTTGTGATGTCCGGTGTAGAATTAGGCTAGAATTGACGAAAGTTAGTTTTTGGTATTTTCCGGTCGGCAGTGGAAAATAGGCTATCAGGGTCGGAATGGAATTTCGGAAGTTGGAACAGGTTCGAAATGTCATTTTGGGTGTGTCTGCAAAATTTCAGGTCAATCTGAGTTGTTTTGGATAGTTTCGGCATCGTTGGTGGATTTTAGAAATTTCAAAGTTGTTAGGCTTGAATCCGATGTGATTTTGGTGTTTTAATGTTCGTTTTGGCGTTCCGATGGTGAAACTAAGTTTGAATGATTATGTGTGATGTGTTGGTATATTTGGTTGGGGTCTCGAGGGTCTCGGGATTGATTTCGGGTGATTAACGGACACTTCCGGACTTGAAAAATCTGTTGTTTTTGCTGGTGTGTTGAGGGTGTAAATTCCTCTATGCGATCGCGAGATGTCATATGCGATCGCATAGATCTGTTGGTGAGGCCCTGGAATTTGTTCTGTGCGATCACAGGTGAAGTGGTGCAATCGCAGAGTAGAGAGGGAGGAGGCAGTGCGATCGCGGGTGAGTGTGTGCGACCGCACAGGGGTCTTGGCGCATGGGAAAAAGGGTGAATGATGCATTGTGCGATCACGTGCAAAGTGCTATGATCGTGTGAGGGAGTGGGAAGGACATTGTGCGAACGCGCCTGGTAGCGTGCGAACGCACAGGCCATTTTATTAAAAATCTGGGCAGTATGAAATTAAACCATTCGTGACCATAACCTATTTTAACACCATTTTTGAACGAGAAAAGAGCTTTGAGGCGATTTTGAAGAGGGAAAATCAGTGTTCTTCATAGAGGTAAGTATTTTGGACCTTAAAACTCGATTATAGGTTATTAAGGAACATAATCTCAGTGTTTAATTCATAAAAATCAGTAGAAAAGATGGGGTTAGGGCTTGAGATTATGAGACCTTTAGGGGTCTATTTGATGGGTCAAACGAACTCCGATTTTAGCGTTATTTATATGTACGGACTCGTGAGATGATGAAGAATATTTTGGTATAAAATTTTTCGAGTTTTGGGAAGCGGTCCCAGGGGTCGGGTTTTGACCGATTTCGGGTTTTGAGCTAAATTTGGTACTTTCCAATTGGAATTCATTCTGTAAGCATAATTTGATGATAAAAATATGAACCTGGTAGATTTGGAGAACTCGGAAGTTGATTCGCCAGGCAAGTGTATTGCGGAATAGTTGAGGTAAGTAATGTCTTTAAATCATGTTCGGAGGGTATGAAACCCCACACTTTGCACCCTTTCACGGGTTTTGGATTTCACAAATCGGAAATTTTGAAATATATCCCTTTTTAGGCAACTATTGAGTTGGGAAATGGCATTTAAAGCTTATTTCCAATAGTACTATTATGATTTGATATAATTTGGGTTGTAAGCCATGTTTGGGGCCTAGTGCCGATCTGTTTACCCCTTGGGGCTGTGTTTACTATTTTTCTCACTTGATATGTTATAATTTTCACTCATACTTTTCCTGATAAATGTTTTGACACTCAGAGTATTTTGATATTATTTCTTGAAAATGAAACACTGTTTTTGGGTCAAGAACCTGGTATATTTATGGCCTGAAATGCATGTTGAGAGTGTTTGACTGAGTGAGGTTGCGGGCCAATATTGTGAGGATGTTATGATACGAGAGAGGTTGAGGGCCAATATTGAGAGTGATTTATGCCTTAATGTGGCTTGTTTATAGCGCTTGGGCTGTAGGAGCCCCTCCGGAGTCTGTACACACCCCCAGTGAGCGCAGGTACCTATTGAGTGCGAGTGATGCTCGGGGGGCTGATACTGAGTGACTGTGAGGTTTCCCGTTGGGCTGATACAGAGTGATGGTGAGGTTCTGAGGGAAATTTTTATGAGAAATGATTATGGCCCGAGGGGCAGGTATATGATGATTTTACTGAGTTTTTGACTACGATTCACTTCGTTTTTCAAACTGATTTTACTGAGAGTTTTAGTGAGATATGTTGATATTATACTTGTTTCAAAGGATTTCTGAAAATTGGTTTTTGAACTTATGTATTTGATGAATACTTTATGGTGACTTTGTGTTTTGCTGGTTTTGTGAATTGGTGTATCTGTGCTGTGTGTTTCGTATTTCTCAGACTCTGATTTATTTTCATTACTACTAAGTTGGCGTACTCATCATTACTCCATGTGCCTCTGTGCACAGATCCAGGTGTTGGTTCAGAGTAGTAGCTACCTTTGTTCGTTATCAGCAGCTTTACGGGATTTCGAGGTAGTTGTCCAGCATCCACAGCTTCTCCATTTTCCTTCCTAATTTAGTTTTAGCATTTCATTCTTAGACTTTATTTAAGACATTAGCAGAGTTAGTTTCATTTCTTAGATGCTCGTGACCATGTTGACTCCAGTCTTGGGAGAGTTGTTTAGTCTATTATTGGGGCGTTAAGAGTTATTAAATTATTTTATGTTATGTTTGCTGTTTATTATTGAATTGTGAATTATTATAATAGAACAAATGCGTAGTTATGTGATGGTTGGCTAGCCTAGTTCCACGATAGGCTCCATCACGACCTGTTAGGATTTGGGGTCGTGATAAGTTGGTATCAGAGCTCTAGGTTACATAGGACTCAACGGTCATGAGCAGGTTTAGTAGAGGCTTGCGGATCGGTATGGAGACGTATGTACTTATCTTCGAGAGGCTACAGAACCCTTAGGTAACATTCCACATTCTTGAATTCTTGTCGTGCGAATCCATTTTATTCAGCCAAAAGCGTAACTCTTTGAATTCCTTTCATGTATTCGAATGCGCACGCGAGCGCTTGGTATCAGTTGTGCGCCGATGGCTTGTGACTTCCATGGGTGAGATGTGATTTTTAACATGTTAATAATGGTCCACTCGGAAGGACTTGAGGCCGGATTTTGTCTATGGCTTGAGTGTTGAGATTTCAATTGGGTGAGCACATGTGTTGGGTGACTTATATGTTCATTTGTGTCCTTATTGATGGAACTTTGTGACTAGATGACTACATGGTGAGTGTGATCGGATAGTTAGATGTATTCAGGATGTTTGATTGTGACCAAAATGAACTGGCGGGAGATGTGGCAAGAACCATTGATTATTTGACTTCTGTATTGAGTTAGAATATGGCTTCGAGTTATGAGTATTGAAGGACCTCTCGTGTAGTTTAGTTGTGGAGTGAAGTGGGTTTTCCTGTTATGTTCTGAGTTCATGTGATGTCTTTTGAGCTACCAATGCTCCAGCAGCGTCTATGTAAGTGATTGCCGGTGTATCCAGCCGTGTTATAACTCCTTTGTTATTGTATTTATTGATGGCATCATGTCGTACTCTCGTAGCTAAGGATAGAATACTCGGCATTTGATGATGGTATTACAAGGATATAGGGATGAGAAGCTTTGTGCGAAGTTCTCTAAGTGTGAATTTTTGGCTTAGTTCAGTAGCATTCTTGGGACACGTGGTGTCCAGTGAAGGTATCTATATGGTCAGGCGAGTGTGAGTAGATCTTTCGGAAGCTCAAGAGTTCCTTGACCACAGCTCTAGTGTTAGTGTTACCATCAGCTTCAGGTTCTTATACCGCTTAATGGGATGTCTTGGGGGCAGGCAGTGGTTGTGTTCTAATGTAGGAAGGTATAATGATTGCGTGATAGCTATGATTTTCGGAAGTGTATAAGGAGATAACATTTGAGGTTAATCAGGTAGGTGTATCTCATGCGGGTTGTCTTGAGGTGTGTGACCCTTATGTTTATCTATAGCAAGTTCTTTTCTACCAGTAGATGATGTATGTTGTAATTTGAGTTTAGCTCGCTTGTGAGAGTTGGCATGATCATTACAATGGTGAATACGAGATTTGCATACAAGTTGAGGGTTAGATGGTCTGGTTCATATGAGCGTATGAAGGATTTAGTTGAATCCCACCATAGTATGGTGGCAGTGATAATGTGTGGGCATCATGAGTTATTGTTTGTCTTGATCTTTGGCTTTGAGCCAAGTGGGGGAGTCCGCTAATGATAAGTTGATTTCGCGATTATGTGTTGTATTGGTTTCAGTTCGAGGTATGTTGGTGAATCAGTTATGACCTGCAAATGTGGAGTTTGCAAATGACTCGAGTAATGGAAAATTTTTTGATACGGGTTGTAATGTACCTTACGGATAAGGGAATTAATTGAATGATTGAGTTCTACTTGAAAGGGGTAGTGTGTGCAATGTATGAGTTTGATTGTTGCTCCAAATGTGTGGATTACTTTTATGTGGATTGCAAGCGGGGTCAGGTCGTTCTGCTTACTTGGTTAGTGTAATCGAAATTGCGTAGAGTAAACGTTCGAGAATGGTAACGGATTCAAGGTTATATGTAGCGATCGAGGATCTTCAAAGTGTGAGAAGGGCTAGAACTGAGATTTACGGGGAAGATGTCAAGGCTTGTGGTGTATTTGAATTATCATGGATTCTATCCATCAGTATCAGGAAAGTGAAGGTAATGACTTTAAATTCGCAGGAAGCCTCTTCAGGGTAAATATATCTAATATGGTGCATTTGGGGATAATTGAGGGAGTATTTAGCGGCTTATGAGCCTTAGACGGTATATTTTTTATGCTCGGGTTTTGTGTGGTGAGTTGGGATTGAGAATTGCGGTATTATGGCAAGAAGAAGTATCAATTCGAAGGTAAGTCAGAAGGAACTTGAATAAATAGGACAGCTTCATAGTAGGTCGGATCGGCATGATAATATACATGTTATTTCTTTGGGTGTTTGTAAGGTAATGAGTTGTTACAGGTGTTTCTTAGCAATTCTCTTGGAATTTTGTGGCATGTGTAGCTTGGTTGAGTTAGAAGGAATCAGTCCTGGCGGTTTGGTGTTGTACAAATGTGATTCGGGAGTTCTTGATGATTTCTACCACGGTTAGAGATGTATATTTCTACTGGCGTGAGGGCCATGTGATGTATAGTGATTTTGCTTCTAAATGGGATCAATGGAAAGTTCTTGGATAGTTGGGTACGTAGTTGTTTGTGGCTAGGAAGGGAGCATGAAGTTCTCATATTTATCATAGGATTGCATGGCGTATGCGGTATTTTATGTATAGTGGAGAGTGGCATATGTGAGGTCACGGCTCAGTTCTGGAAGAAAGGTCAGAACTGGCAATTTCAGATGATTAGGTAAAGGATACCACTATTGGGTGGCGAGATGAGAGTATACATTCATAAAGGACAATGTGTTTAAGGCAATGTGTTTGAGTAAGGGTGCTTCATTGGTGTTAGGGCGCTCTTTTGTCGGATCGACTATCGATATTCAAGTTTGTTGGTGGCACAGAAGAATTATAAGAGTATCCCCGTGGAATGATTGAGTATTGGAGACATGTTACATATTTGAGTGGTGGAATTGGGATCGGATATTGTAATTGGTGCGCCTCATGGATTTTGAGACTGGGAGTTTTCATGAACAGATTATTTTTGTAGTTGTGAACTACGAGGATGCGAGCAAAGCTAGTCAGGTGTTAGTATAGGTCCTGATTCAGTCATTATGAACCTTTGGAGAGTTATCTACCTGTTGTGGATGACCAGAGTTGATTTAGAATATAATTATTAGTAGGCCAGTATGGGTGTGTGTTCTACACTGAGTCGGAATTGTTGACCCCAAATTGCTATTGTTGAGGGATGTACCATTTGATTTTCATTGAGCTTATTCGTGTTTTGGAGTGATCTATGAGTTATCTTTCAGTGTTTCGAGGAGTTGCGATCGTTGGTTATATATGTGCATAGGGTGTAGTTCTATCAGGGTTGTATAGCGAGATTTGAGTAAGGTAAGTAATTGGGTGTTGCAGGATTGCGATGTGTTGGTTATGTTCTTTCTGGTTCGGGTGTCATGGTATCATCCGATTTCCCCGTGGTTATGGCAATGCACTTTGAGTAATTGATGTCAAATTTCACATGGTTATTGATTTTGAGCAAGGTGGCTTAGAGTATGTCATGTGGTCTAGCGGTTGGATGAGATCACGCTTTGTAACTGAGTTAGGTAGAGGTATGATCCTTGGTGTCGAATTTGTGTGATATGATTTCACGATGTGTATCAGGCTTTTAGCATGATGTGGTAATGGCAAGAGTAATGGCAGGATAGTCCTCTTGTGTGAGTCTTCTCTATTTTATGAGTTGAGCTCTTGGGATGTTGTTATTGAGTGCACGAGTTGCACAAGTTATGGCTTTGGGTGGTATTGATGTTGATCGGACGAATGGTTGCTGGTTTCTACGTGTTTCTTTCATCATCGGTAGTATATGGAAGTGTTAGAGCGAGGCATTGCTTGATAAGAGGATATGTACCGGTATTGGGTTGTCATGAACAGTTATAATGATTAGGAGTTATCACTATAGGTGGTTGAGTCATGCGGTATATTATGTGAATTCATCTTGTGTTGCGGATATGGCTTGATGCAGCGTGTTCAGACTATTTCAGCTTATAGTCGTGGAAATTTGATCTTGTGAATGGACTCAGAAGTGGAAATTTAGTTATAAGGTTATGGGTCAGGATCGGACTCCGGAATTTCAGTTGTGTTGTGCTATTAGACCTAAATGGGGTAGAGTGACGAGGGATCATCTTCGAATATGTGTATGGTAGGTTACACAGCAATTTTGGTGGTGTGTGGAACAACTCTAGAAACGTTCGAGGACGAACGTGTGTTTAAGTGGGGGAGAATGTAACGACCCGGTCGGTCGTCCCATAGAATTTGCATTATTATTGTTGTTATTGCCTTGTCATAGGTTGGTTATTCTATTATTGATGTGTTAGAGTTGGCAGGCTTGAAATCGAAATTGTTGTAGTGAGAGTTTAGCCACTTAGTCCTTACAAATAGCCTTAGAGTTGGAAAAGTCAACTGAGAGTTGACTTATTGGTAAAAGACTTCGGAATGCGGATTTTATGGCTCGTATAGCTTCGTTAGGTGATTTGGGGCTTAGGAATGTGTTCGGAATATTTTTGTGATGTCCGGTGTAGAATTAGGCTTGAATTGCCGAAACTTAGTTTTTGGTATTTTTCGGTCGGCGGTGGAAAATAGGCTATCAGGGTCGGAATGGAATTTTGAAAGTTGGACAGGTTCATAATGTGATTTTGGGTATGTCTGCAAAATTTCAGGTCAATCGGAGTTGTTTTGGATAGTTTCGGCATCGTTGGTTGATTTTAGACAAAGTTCTTAGGCTTGAATCCGATGTGATTTTGGTGTTTTAATGTTAGTTTTGGTGTTCCGATGGTGCAACTAAGTTTGAATGATCATATGTGATGTGTTGGTATATTTGGTTAAGGTCCCGAGGGGCTCAGGATAGCTTATTATTCTGGTTCATAGAATGCTTATGTATTCCACTATCTGTAAAAGTGTTAAAAATACATATAGAACTATTTGTAAAATGATTGTGGCAGGGTTTACTGGCCAACTTCAAGGATAGTGGGATAACTACCTAAGTATAGAAGAGAAAGCTTATATTATTAATGCAATAGCAGCTAATGAAGGTGTTGATAACCTATGCATGGCTCTAGTGAGAAATAGAGAAGATGTCGTTTATACTTTGGTTCGGACTATATTAGAACATTTCAATGGTAGATTTACCAATCAGCATGAAACAATTCGAACTTTGCTTAATGGACTGAGATGTCTTACTTTAAGTGAGTTTAGATAGTACAAAGATACCTTCCTAAGTAGGGTTATAGAATTACCCGAAAATAAATATGATCGTTGGAAAGCCAAGTTTATAGATGGGCTTCCCTCCTTATTTGCTGAAAGAGTTCGAAAAACTCTAAGGGGAAGTCATACTGAAATTCCCTACAAAGATTATACTTATGGTAAGCTTATTGGAGTTTGCACCCAAGAAGGGTTAAATCTGTGTAATGAATTGGCTATGTCCAGACAGCTTAAGATGGATAAGCTTAAATAAAGATCTCAGCTTGGAGACTTTTGTACTCAGTTCGGTTTACCCGGACCTTCTGCTTATAATAAAGACAAAAGCAGATATTATAAGTCCTCTAGAACTGAAGAATCTCACAGGAAAAGGAGATCTAGACGTAGGACTAAGGAAGAACGTGAAGCTACCAAAAGCTTTCGCAAGTCTACTAGATTTACCAAAGATATATCAGGAAGAGATCTGTCAAAAATCAAATATTATAAGTGTGGAAACTTTGGTCATATAGTCCCCAATTGTAAGTTGACTAAGTTGAAAACTTTAGAATTAGATGATGAAACCTTTGATAAGGTGTATGGTTTGTTATACACTTCTGGTTCGGATGCAGATTACTCTGATTCTAATTCAGGTTGTGATATAGAACTTCTTGACTTTTCAGATAATGATAAAGGTAATGATCATTGTACTAATTGCAAAGGTGATACGTGCAACTGTGAAGATGATGAGATTTATAAGTTGCAATCACAGTTCCAAGATCTTGGTGTTAGCACGATCACCTCTGACAACGTGATCGAACTTTTGAAAGAAGTTTCTGATAATAAACTTCGTGAAAGGATCATCAATCTAGCTACCACTAATGAGGCTAGTACAAGTTCTTCTAGACCCCTTGATAATAAAAAGGATGATTTTGATTATTTTACTCCCTATTCTTTAAAAGAGGTTGATAACCGTCTTATGAATAATAATGAATTTTCTAAAAGAAATTACTCTTTGATTGATTTAAAATATGAAATTGAGAATTTGAAAAAAGAAATCAAATCTCTTAAGCAAAATCAAATAATTTTTTATCATAGAATTACTCAGATTGAGACTAATGATTCTAGTGTTGCTAAAAATGATTATACTGCTTCAAACAATAAAGGAAAGGATATTTCTGAATCAAACCCTAAAAATAATATGTTTTTATGACTTATACAAGTTATTACTGCGCATAAATGGTATGTTAAATGTACTATTCTGGTTGATTATAGTTTTTCCATCACTAACATTGCCATGATTGATAGCGGTGCTGATGTTAGCTAAATTCAGCAGGGCTTAGTGCCTACAAAATATTTTCAAAAAATCACTCATATAGTTAAATCCGCTTCAGGACATGCTTTAGATATAAAGTATAAACTGTCTAATACTAATATTTTCAAGATAAAGTTTGCATTCCTCATTTCTTCTTTCTGGTAAAAAATCAGTTATACCCTCTAATTATACTTGGAACCCCGTTTATAAATGCTATTTATCCTTTTACGTACAGATTCAAAAGGATTTTCTGCTACATATAAAGATAATAAAATAAGTTATACTTTTGTTATAGATCTTGTAACGAGAGATATTAATGCTCTAATTAATATGAAACAAAAGCATGTTGATTATTTACAATTGGAGGTATTTAGTCTGAATATATTCGACTCTATGAATTCTGCTAAAGTAAGAAAAAAATGTCAAATTAATTTTCGAGAAGATGGCCGTTGATATATGTGTTGATCATCCTAGTGCTTTTTGGAATCGAAAGAAGCACATTGTTACCCTTCCTTATGAGGATAATTTTTCACAAGATAATATTTCCACTAAATCTCGTCCTTGCCGGATGAATGCCGAATTAGTGGAATTCTACAAAAAAGAAATTGATAATTTATTACATAAGGGTTTGATAAAACCTTCCAAGTCTCCTTGGTCCGGTACTGCATTTTATGTGACTAATGCGGCAGAAAAGGAACGTGGCGTTCCCAGGTTAGTCATAAATTATAAACCCTTAAATAAATATTTGAAATGGGTAAGATATCCTATTTCCAATAAAAGAGATCTTTTATCGAGGTTATATGACGCCAATATATTTTCAAATTTTGATTTAAAATCAGTTTATTGGCAGATCCAGATTTTTAAAGAGCATTCTTATAGGACTGCTTTTAATGTACCATTTGGGCAATACGAATGGAATGTAATGTCTTTTGGTTTAAAAAATGCTCCATCCGAGTTTCAAAAAATTATGAATGATATTTTCAATCCATATATAGATTTTATCATTGTTTATATTGATGATATTCTAGTATTTTTCAAAACTTTTGAAACCTATGTAAAGAATCTTGAGATATTCAAGAAAATTGTTATTCAAAATGGTTTGGTGATATCAACACCAAAAATGAGTTTATTTCAAACTGAAGTCCGATTTCTAGGACATCATATTAGTCAAGGAAAGGTTACGCCTATTCAAAGGGCGATTGATTTTGCATCAAAATTTCCTGATATCATATCTGATAAAACTCAATTGCAAAGATTTTTGGGGAGTTTAAATTACACATCCCCTTTCTATAAAAACTTATCCCGCGATTTAGCCCCTTTATATGACCGGTTAAAAAAGGATTATAAATCTCCTTGGACTAATAGTCATACTGCTTTGGTAAAGAATATTAAACTTCGTGTTCAGTCTTTACCTTGTTTAAGCCTAGCTAATCTTATTTGGAAAAAGGTTATTAAGACGGATGCGTCCAATATTGTTTACCGTGGGATTCTGAAGCAAATCAACCCCAATGATACAAAAGAGTATTTGATTAGATTTTACTTTGGTAAATGGACAGAGGCCCAGAAAAAATATGCTACTGTGGCCCATGAAATGCTCTGGATTGTTAAATGTGTCTTGAAATTTCAAGACGATCTTTATAACCAAAAGTTTTTAATAAAAACAGATGCCCAATCTGTTAAATACATGTTTGATAAAGACTTTAAACATGATGCTTCTAAAATGATATTCGCAAGGAGGCAAGCTCAATTAGCCCCTTTTGACTTTGAGATCATTTATAAAAAGGGAATTGATAACTCCTTACCGAATTTCTTATCTAGAGAATATTTGCAATATATCTAACAATTATCTTCTACTATACGTACAGGATGGATCCCCCGTGGATCACCAAAGGAAGAGGAAGGGGAAGATCATCCCCTAGCTCGCAAGGGAGGTCATACTCCCAAGCATCATCATCAGGATCGTTATACGGATCCTCGTCAAAACTCCCTGTTATACAGAGAGGAAAAATGAGCTTATTTGATGAGAAGATTTCTCAGAAGGATGGATCATCCGTTAATCTAAAGGATATTCCTGAAGATAATCCGTTATATGGACATTTGAAAGCCTATTTGGCCAATCAAAAGCAAGGATATACCTTTGCTTCTATTGATAAAGAGGATATTGATGATATCAAATCCTTCGAAAAAGTATCAAAGAGGGAAATTATATTTCTCTTAGAAAGTTATGATATTCAGACAAACAATGAACCTTGGAAGATACTCCAAAGGAGTTTGATCGATGGTTTATACTACCCGGGTGAGTCATGAGTCATACAAAACCCGAAACTATTGTGAATCCATTTTGATAAATACGGGAAGTGCAGAATTTCAGAATTTCGCATGTTATCACACTAATGAGAAAGTTTATAACTTCTCAAAAATCATTATTAAAAGGATTATATCCGTCAAAGAATGTGGTATATCCACCATGAGGAAAAGGCAGATAAGCCTTAATCAGTCCAGCATGAGTTTCACTTATTGGGACTATATTCAGGCATTTGATAAGGTGCTTTACTATAATAATGATAAACAAAACATACTTGGTTCATAAAAGTATGTGCGAAGATATTCGCTGACCCTATCCCAACCTAGTTTCTGAAATGGTGGCCATACCACGGTCCTACGGTCAAGATACTACCGACCGAATTCTTAAAGTTATACAAAGAATGGGTGAAGATTTTGCCCGATATTAATAACCTCTACATAGCAGATCATATTTTCTATCCAGAGAAAATTGATCAAATCTATTTTTTTTTTCGAATTTTCCATAGCATGGATTCAAAAATGGAGCCCTGAAGTAGGCCAAACTGAGAATCAAATCCCCTACCTTTATAGGGCGTTCTACAACAACTTCTGGGACAAATTGATAAAAATTAACTCCCAGACTAAAGTTATACACAACCAAGAGTTGATAGACTCTATTTCTAATAAAATTAAACTCTATATCAAGGCTCCAAGAAAAGAATTAATGGAGCAGCCATCAGTAAAACATATGGCTAGGAAGATTTCTTACCAAGAAGGGGACAAAGAAAAATGATCAATGACTATCTCGAAGAAGTAAAAAGAAATATTCTTCAAAATATATCGCAGATTGATAAATCAGACACTTCAATGAAAAGTGTAACAAGCGATGAAGAGGCGGTTGAAGAAGCTCAGTCAGCAGATACAGACAAAATATTGTCATAAAACCAAGTCGAAGATGCAGAAGAATTTCTGCAATGGATGAAAGCCATAGATGAAAAATATGGCAAATAATGAAAGAGTAGAAGACAAGACATCCAAACAGTAGATACATTGTTTCATCAACAGGAGATATACTGTTTCAACAGAAAATATACTGTACAGGGATCCACATTGGACATAATTTATACTGTATAAAGATTCTTTCTATCTTTATTTTTTGTTATTTAAAGGGTCTTTCGCTTGAGTGAAAGACATCAAAAAAAAAAAATTAAGTTCTCTCTTTTCTCTCGCTAGATAGTTTTTGTAAATTTCCAAAAACAAAGGGTTCGTTGATGTTCCGATTTGAATAAAAATTTTGGACCAGTTTAGCAAGCAATCACTTGGCCTTTGGTTGTCTCTCAAGTTACTTTTGTTATTTTAATTATAGTATAGTTTAGTACTCTCCTAGCCAGGACGATGTCCGGCTAAAGATATCATATCTATGTCGAATAACTAACTTCTCTCCTATATACACCATGAACGGATCTAAGCTTTATTAAAGTATAAAGGAATTTTGATAGGGTTTTTCGACTAGGTTCTGAGATCGAGGTACAGTCGGATCTAGTACTACTCCTATTGGCTTTGCCTTAGTGGCTATGTCTGATCAGTCGTGGACCAAAGCCCCGTTATTGAGGAGAAAAGGGGCGTCCTTTCCCGTTAGAATCACCAGACACATGGGCTCAATAGGAAGTATGTATTAGATCTTGGACAGACCCTATGCTCGGATAAAATTTTTACCTTGCAGTCTGGGAAGCCATAACAAAATTCTTGTATATTTCAATTCTTATGCATTGCGGACTACTACCGCTAGCTTAAGGATATTGAATTGCTTGATCCATGACTGGGCGGATTACCGCCAGGTCACAGATATGATGTAAATCAGGCAAAATTCTACGACTAGATAAAGAACGTCTATTATAAATAGAATTATCGGTAGGCATTAGTCTATTATTAGAAAAAAGACTGCCTATGATGTGCATAGTTATTATCAGAAAATTGAATACAAATCCTACCATCGGGATTTTTTGAAATATGAGAATACTCAAAATTTGTAACCGCATATGTTAGATGACTTGGGGATATAACCGAATTTAGACTCCAGCTCGTAAACGTGCTGCTTCTTTACACAGCATCACAACTGATAGTAATCTGATGGTAGAAAAGGTTAAAATTGACCCCCGAATGAATGTGGTTCAAGTAAATGATGATGGTTCTGACAAGGATATTCCTTCTGCCTCCGAGATGGAGTTTTATTTAAATAATACTTAATGTTTTCACAACAAATTGATTTCAGCCCAGTCTCCCTGGCAAGACAACATATTCAAAAAGAATTTTTTAGTGAAAAATGGAACCGGTTTAAGACATGGTTTTTTGATACTTATAGTAAAGTAGATATGAACAACATCTCTCAAGAGTTTTATGAAACTTGTGCGTTACATAATCAAATTATGTATTTTGTTCCTTGGTTTATAACCACTTATCTACATTTATATGTTAATGTGATTGAAGAAGCTCAACCAACAGAAGCAGACAAAATATTATCAAAAAACCAAGTCGAAGATGCAGAAGAATTTATGCAACGAATAAAAGTCATAGATGAAAAATATGGCAAATAATGAAAGAGTAAAATACAAGACATCCAAACAGTAGAAAAATTGTTTCATCAACAGGAGATATATTGTTTCAACAGAAAATATACTGTTCAGGGACCCACATGGGACCTAATTTTTATTGTATAAAGATTCTTTCTGTCTTTATTTTTTTTTTATTTAAAGGGTATTTCGCTTAAGTGAAAGGCATCAAAAAAATTTGTAAAGTTCTCTCTTTTCTCTCTCTAGATAGTTTTTGTAAATATCCAAAAACAAAGTGTTTGTAGCTGTTCCGATTTGAATAAAAATTTTGGATCAGTTTAGCAAGCAATCACTTGGCCCTTGGTCGTCTCTCAAGGTACTTTTGTTATTTTAATTATAGTATAGTTTAGTACTCTCCTAGCCAGGACGATGTCCGGCTAAAGATATCATATCTATGTCGAATATCTAACTTCTCTCCTATATACACCATGAACGGACTTAAGCTTTATTAAAGTATAAAAGGAATTTTTCTAGGGTTTCTCGACTAGGTTCTGAGATCGAGGTACAGTCAGATCTAGTAGTACTCCTATAGGCTTTGCCTTAGTGGCTACGTCCCCGTTATTGAGTAGAAAAGGGGCGTCATTTCCCGGTTAGAACCACCAGACACATGGGCTCAATAGGAAGTATGTATTAGATCTTGGACAGACCCTTTGCTAGGATAAAACTTTTACCTTGCAGTCTGGGAAGCCATAACAAAATTCTTGTATATTTCAATTCTTATGCAGTGCAGACTACTACCGCTAGCTTAAGGATATTGAATTGCTTGATCCATGACTGGGCAGATTACCCCCAGGTCACAGATCCTGTAAGTTGGTATCAGAGCCTAGGACGTTTATGGTATATATGAGATAGAGGTGAAGTATTTGACATAGATATGAGTTTGATCTTATGGATCTGGGAGGAGTAAGTACTAAAAGTACTAGATTGGAAGAGGTAGATATACCTCAAAACCTTGATTTGTTAAATAAAAGGACTATTCCTAAAGTTCTGATGAGGACTATTTATGATTATGGATGGTTTGATAAACTTTCTTCTAAACAACTGATAAAAACTACTGAGCAATCTCTTGCTTTAAATTCGTATGAACAGACTATTCATTTGTTAAACAAGCGTGATATTGATTTATATAAAAATCGTTACAATTACCTGCATATTGGTATGGTTCAAATTTCCTTTAAACCTTTGACTCTTAAAGGGTTGCCTGAGACTTTCCTAACTGCTCTTAGAGATGCTAGAAATTTAAATTTTCGACTCTAATGGGTTCGATAGAATCTACAGTAGCCTATGGTCCAGTGATTTTAATACACAACCAAATTTGCAGTTATCACTCTCTGATGTAAATATTATAGATGCTTTAACTTTAAATGTTAAAACGCATGGTTATAATTACGTGCCTGGTTCAGAACCGATATATCTGTCCCATAGAATTTATTTTAAATTATTATCTACTATAAACCCAAGATGTAAGTTATATGATACATCTGATCAAACTATATTGGTCGGAACCAATTTTAAAAGGTCCAAGGTCATCACTAGGAGACCCATCAAGTGGGAAGAAATAGATTTCCCAACTACATGGACTCTAAATTCGGTTATATCACCAAACCATTTTGAATAACAATTTTCTTGAATATCTCAAGATGCTTATGGGTTTCAAAAGTTTTGGAAAATACTAGAATATCATCAATATAAATAATGATAAAATCCAGATATTGATTGAAAATATCATTCATAATTTTTTGAAACTCGGATGGAGCATTTTTTAAACCAAAAGGCATTACATTCCATTCGTATTGCCCAAATGGTACATTAAAAGCAGTCCTATAAGAATACTCTTTAAAAATTTGGATCTGCCAATAACCTGATTTTAAATCAAATTTTGAAAATATATTGGCGTCATATAATCTCGATAAAAGATCTCTTTTGTTGGGAATAGGATATCTTACCCATTTCAAATATTTATTTAAGAGTTTATAATTTATGACTAACCTGGGAACGCCACGTTCCTTTTCTGCCGCATTAGTAACATAAAATGCAGTACAGGACCAAGGAGACTTGGAAGGTTTTATCAAACTCTTATGTAATAAATTATCAGTTTCTTTTTTGCAGAATTTTACTAATTCGGCATTCATCTGGCAAGGACAGGATTTAGTGAGAATATTATTTTCTGAAAAAGTATCCTCATAAGAAAGGGTAACAATGTGCTTCTTTCGATTCCAAAAAGCACTAGGATGATCAGCACAGATATCAACGGCCATCTTCTCAAAAATTAATTTGATCTTTTCCCTTACTTTAGCAGAATTCATAGATCCGAATATATTCAGACTATATACTTCCAATTCTAAATAATCAACATGCTTTTATTTCATATTAATAAGAGCATTAATATCTCTCGTTACAGTATCTGTAACAAAAGTATAACTTATTTTATTATCTTTATATGTAACAGAAAATTCTTTTGAATCTATGTAAGTAAAAGGATAAATAGCATTTATAAACGGGGTTTTAAGTATAATTGGAGGGTATAACTGATTTTTTACCAGAAAGAATAAATGAGGAATGCAAACCTTATTCTGGAAAATACTAGTATTAGACAGTTTATACTTTATATCTAAAGCATGTACTGAAGCAGATTTAACCATATGAGTGGTTTTCTGAAAATATTTTGTAGGCACTAAGCCCTCCTGAATGCAGCTAAAATCAGCACCGCTATCAATCATGGCAATGTTAGTGATGGAAAAACTATTATCAATCAGTTACATTTAACATACCATTTATGCGAAGTAATAACTTGTATCAGTCCTAAAAACATATCATTTTTAGGATTTGGTTCAGAAATATCCTTTTCTTTATTGTTTGAAGCAGTATAATCATTTTCACCAGAATTATTAGTCTCAATCTGAGTAATTCGATGATCAAAAATTATTTGATTTTGCTTAAGAGATTTGATTTCTTTTTTCAAATTCTCAATTTCTTCCTTTAAATCAATCAAAGAGGAATTTCCTTTAGAAAATTCATTATTACTCATAAGACGGTTATCAACCTCTTTTAAAGAATAAAGAGTAAAATATTCGAAATCATCCTTTTTATTATCAAGGGGTCTAGTAGAACTTGAACAAGCCTCATTTGTGGTAGCTAGATTGATGATTCTTTCACGAAGTTTGTTATCAGAAACTTCTTTCAAAAGTTCGATCACGTTGTCATAGGTGATCGAGCTAACACCAAGATCTTGGAATTGTGATTGCAACTTATAAATCTCATCGTCTTCACAATTGCAAGTATCACCTTTGCATGTAGTACAATGATCATTACCTTTATCATTATCTGAAAAATCAAGAAGTTCTATATCAGAACCTGAATTAGAATCGGAGTAATCTGCATCCGAACCAGAAGTGTATAACAAACCTTACACCTTATCAAAGGTCTCATCATCTAATTCTAAAGTTTTCAACTTAGTCAACTTACAGTTGGGGGCTATATGACCAAAGTTTCCACACTTATAACATTTGATTTTTGACAGATCTCTTCCAGATCTATCTTTGGTAAATCTAGTAGACTTGCGAAAGCTTTTTCTAGCTTCACATTCTTCCTTAGTCCTACGTCTAGATCTCCTTTTCCTGTGAGATTCTCCAGTCAGAGGACTTATAATATCTGCTTTTGTCTTTATTATAAGCAAAAGGTCCGGCTAAACCGAACTGAGTACAAAAGTCTCCAAGCTGAGATCTTTCTTTAAGCTTATCCATCTTAAGTTGTCTGGACATAGCCAATTCATTGCACAGATTTAACCCTTCTCGGGTGCAAACTCCAATAAGCTTACCATAAGTATAATCTTTGTAGGGAATTTCAGTATGACTTCCCCTTAGAGTTTTTCGAACTCTTTCAGCAAATAAGGAGGGAAGCCTATCTATAAACTTGGCTTTCCAATGATCATATTTATTTTCGGGTAATTCCATAACCCTACTTAGGAAGGTATCTTTATACCATCTGAACTCACTTAAAGTACGACATCTCAGTCCATTAACCAAAGTTCGAATTGTTTCATGTCGATTGGTAAATCTACCATTGAAATGTTCTAATACAGTCAGAACCAAAGTATAAACGACATCTTCTCTATTTCTCACTAAAGCCATGCCTAGGTTATCAACACCTTCATTAGCTGCTACTGCATTAATAATAGAAGCTTTCTCTTCTATACTTAGGTAGTTATCCCACCATCCTCGAAGTTGGCTAGTAAATCCTGCCACAATCATTTTACAAATAGTTATATCTGTATTTTTAACACTTATACAGATAGTGGAATATATAAGCATTCTATGAACCAGAATAGTAAGATGTCTATCAGTCAAGCCATCAAGATTCTATTCATAAATTCCGGAACCATTATAAGATGTATTAGTCTGATTCCAATCCCGTTCCTCTATTAAAACATCTTGAGGAGTAGGACGAGGATAATAATAAGTCTGCATGTTGGGTTTATTAGCATAGCTATTATTTTTTCTAGGATAAACCTCTGAGTTTATTAAACTCTAGGATAACATCCTGAAAGAACTTATAAAGATAGTAGTGGTAATCTCACAAAAGTGATTTACCCTCTGCAATCTCCGTATATTTTACCTAATAATACAGGTATTAGTTTTACAGCTTTTCAAAAATTTGTTGATGAAGATATGGCTTCAGTCAGTATTTCTGAAATTAATAAACTGAAGTCTGATTTCTAGGACGTCATATTAGTCAAGGAAAGGTTACGCCTATTCAAAGGGCGATTGATTTTGCATCAAAATTTCCTGATATCATTTCTAATAAAAATCAATTGCAAAGATTTTTAGGAAGTTTAAATTACATATCCCCTTTCTTTGACGGATATAATCCTTTTAGTATGATTTTTGAGAAGTTATAAACTTTCTCATTAGTATGATAACCTGTGAAATGCCGAATTTCTGCACTTCCCGTATTTATCAAAATGGATTCATAATAGTTTCGAGTTTTGTATGACTCACCCGGGTAGTATAAACCATCGATCAAATACATTTGGAGTATCTTCCAAGGTTCATTGTTTGACTGGATATCAGAACTTTCTAAGAAAAATATAATTTCCCTCTTTGATACTTTTTCGAAGGATTTGATATCATCAATATCCTCTTTAGCAATATAAGCAAAGGTATCTCCTTGCTTTTGATTGGCCAAATAGGCTTTCAATTGTCCATATAACGGACTATCTTCAGGAATATCCTTTAGATTAATGGATGATCCATCCTTCTGAGAATCTTCTCATCAAATAAGCTCATTTTTCCTCTCTGTATAACCGGGAGTTTTGACGAGGATCCGTATAACGATCCTGATGATGATGCTTGGGAGTATGACCTCCCTTGCGAGCTAGGGGATGATCTTCCCCTTCCTCTTCCTTTGGTGATATCAAAACCAAAAATGAGTTTATTTCAAACAGAAGTCCGATTTCTAGGACATCATATTAGTCAAGGAAAGGTTACGCCTATTCAAAGGGCGATTGATTTTGCATCAAAATTTCCTGATATCATTTCTGATAAAAATCAATTGCAAAGATTTTTGAGAAGTTTAAATTACATATCCCCTTTCTATAAAAACTTATCCCGCGATTTATCCCCTTTATATGACCGGCTAAAAAAGGATTATACATCTCCTTGGACTAATAGTCATACTGTTTTGGTAAAAAAATATTAAACTTCGTGTTCAGTCTTTACCTTGTTTAAGCCTAGCTAATCCTACTTGGAAAAAGGTTATTGAGACGGATGCGTTCAATATTGGTTACGGTGGGATTCTGAAGCAAATCAACCCCAATGATACAAAAGAGTATTTGATTAGATTTTACTCTGGTAAATGGACTGAGGCCCGGAAAAAATATGCTACTTTGGCCCATCAAATGCTCTGTATTGTTAAATGTGTTTTGAAATTTCAAGACGATCTTTATAACCAAAAGTTTTTAATAAAAACATATGCTCAATATGTTAAATACATGTTTGATAAAGATTTTAAACACGATGCTTCTAAAATGATATTCGCAAGGCGGCAAGCTCAATTAGCCCCTTTTGACTTTGAGATAATTTATAAAAGGGGAATTGATAACTCCTTACCGGATTTCTTATCTAGAGAATATCTGCAATAAATCTAAAAATTATCCTCAAAGGGACAAGTGATTTCTTGCTAAACTGATCCAAAAATTTTATTCAAATCGGAACAACGGCGAACACTTTGTTTTTGGAAATTTACAAAAACTATCTAGAGAGAGAAAAGAGAGAACTTTATAATTTTTTTCTGATGCCTTTCACTTAAGCGAAAGACCCTTTAAATAATAAAAAAAATAAAGACAGAAAGAATCTTTATACAGTAAAAATTAGGTCCCATGTTGGTCCCCGAACAGTATATTTTCTGTTGAAACAGTATATTTCCTGTTGATGAAACAGTGTATCTACTGTTTGGATGTCTTGTCTTCTACTCTTTCATTATTTGCCATATTTTTCATCTATGGATTTCATCTGTTTCAGAAATTCTTCTGCATCTTCGAGTAGTTCGAAAAACTCTAAGGGGAAGTCATACTGAAATTCCCTACAAAGATTATACTTATGGTAAGCTTATTGGTGTTTCCACTCAAGAAGGGTTAAATCTGTGCAATGAATTGGCTATGTTCAGACAGCTTAAGATGGATAAGCTTAAAGAAAGATCATCTGTGACCTGGCGGTAATTCGCTCAGTCATGGATCAAGCAATTCAATATCTTTAGCGGTAGTAGTCCGCACTGCATAAGAATTGAAATATACAAGAATTTTGTTATGGATTCCCAGACTGCAACGTAAAAGTTTTATCCGAGCAAAGGGTCTGTCCAAGATCTAATACATACTTCCTATTGAGGCCATGTGTCTGGTGGTTCTAACGGGAAAGGACGCCCCTTTTCTCCTCAATAATGAGGCTTTGGTCCACGGCTGACCAGACATAGCCACTAAGGCAAAGCCAATAGGAGTAGTATTAGATTGGACTGTACCTCGATCTCAGAACCTAGTCGAGAAACCCTATCAAAATTCATTTATACTTTAATAAAGCTTAGATCCGTTCATGGTGTATATAGGAGAGAAGTTAGCTATTCGACATAGATATGATATCTTTAGCCGGACATCGTCCTGGCTAGGAGAGTACTAAACTATACTATAATTAAAANAATAATAATAATAATAATAATAATAATAATAATAATAATAATAATAATAATAATAAAAATAATATTAATAATAATAATAACAATAATAATAATAATAACAACAATAATAATAACAAGAATAAAAATAATAATAATAACAATAATAATAATAATTCTAATAACAATAATAATAATAATAATAAAAATAATATTAATAATAATAATAATAATAACAATAATAATAATAATAACAACAACAATAATAATAACAATAA
>ML358141.1:36017-63222 GCA_005239505.1 Nicotiana paniculata | reverse complement strand
GACGTATTTGCATCCCTTTAGCTCCGTTTCCATATCCAATTCACCTACACATGAAATAAACTCCATTAAGCACCTAACAAGTGTATTTTTATCATTAAAGCACTTCAAATGTAAGGTATATCACATGTTAGACTATGCAATTTAGCCTCGCATCAGTAACACTCACACCGTTGTTGATGCAGGTAATGATGCGCTTGCAGCCATTCTGAAGAAAATGGAAGAAATGGAGAACGAGAATAAAACGCTCTGTGACCAAATGAGGCAGCACCAAGAAAGGGTTGATAAGATATCGGGTGCCCCTAAACTTCTAGCAAAATGGGACGTCGGCCGGTTCGTTGAATAGTCGTACAGTGAGGAGGAAGCCCCACATGCCATACCCAAAACCTTCAAAATGTCACCATATTTGAAGATATATGACGGCACAATAGATCCCGAGGACCATATCATCCATTACGTCACGGCGGTACAAGGCAACGACCTCTCGGAAGAGCAGGTACTATCAGTACTGCTGAAGAAGTTCGGCAAAACCCTAACAGGGGGAGCCTTAACATGGTACTCACAATTACCAGCATGTTCTACAACAACGTTCGAAGAGATGGCCGATAATTTTGTCACCGCCCACGCTGGGGATAAGAAAGTAGAGGCTAGGGTGAATGACATATTCGTCGTCAGACAATCGCCTAGCGAGGGACTCTGGGACTTTCTCGCTCGGTTCAACCGAGTGAGAATGAGTCTGCCAAACGTATCAGAAGGATGGCAGTAACAACCTTCCAAAATAGGTTAAACAGGAGCGGGTCGAGGGCGACCAGAAAGTTGCTAAGCAAACTCATGAAATACCTTCCCACCACCTGGGAAGAAATTCACAACGCCTACTGTGTCGAGGTGAGAGCAGACGAGGACGACCTCAAAGGTCCAACTCAACGGCTAACATCAGTCCAAACGGAGTCGAGGAAAGACCGCCGTAATGATAGCCGAAGAGATCATTCAGGTCCACGCTTCAATCGAGAAAGGAACCAACCGTATGTCAAAATGTCCATCCCTCCACCTCCCCGCCAAATAGAAGGGCCGTCCAGGCCACACACTGAGACTCACCGAAACGAAAGAGGTATGCCTCCACTTTTATCTTCTCACAATTTTTGTGTTTCCCCTTCAGAAATAGTGTACGCCCTAGAGAAGCTCGGCCCTAAGGTGAAGTAGCCGAAAAGATGAAGTCCGACCCAAATTCTAGAAAGTCGGATGCCCTCTGTGAGTTCCATCAGGAGTGGGGCCATAAGACCGAGGACTGCATAGCCCTACAGAAAGAGGTGGTGAACATACTTCACCAAGGACATCTAAGGGAGCTGATGAGCGGCCGAGGAAGAGCCAATTTCGACGGTGGACGAGAACAACATCAAGGCCCTCCAAATCCACACTCCCCGCCCCCACCATCCAAATGATCATCCGCGAAGGAGACGAAGCATAAATCAACCACGTGAAGTTCACCACCACACACAATCTGAATCGGTCGATCACCTATGAACGGTATGAGGATCTCGAAGACAGTATCATCTTTGATAAGTCAGATACCCATGGTTTGACCTTTCCACACTTTGACGCTCTTATCATTACTTCACGTATTTCAGATACTGATGTCAAAAGAATCATGGTAGACAATGGGAACGGCGCGTGTATTATCCACCCCCGAGTTCTCACATAAATGAGACTCGAGGACGAAATAGTACCACGCTGCATAACACTAACAAGTTTTAACAATGCAGTTGAGTGAACCTCTGGAGAGATACCATTTCCCGTTCTGGCCGGGGGTGTTACCCTCGAAACAACATTCCATGTCATGAACCAAGACACAACCTACAACGCCATTATAGGGTGACCATGGATACACGCCATGAGGTCCATCTCGTCCAGCTTATACCAGGTCATCAAGTTTCCTATTCCGTGGGGAATATTCAGCATACGCGGTGAACAGCGCACGGCCCAAGAATGCAACCGCATCGCCCAAGATTTCACATACACTCAACAACTAAAAAAAGAGGGCTCAAGAGCATAGCAATTACCGAAGTCGGGGCCTGAACACAACGAACAAAAAGACGTCATCAAATACCCCGATGTCGTAGAAGCAACAGGGTCAACAGTAGAAGACCTCAACCCGTCCAACTGGATAGCAACGACCACAACAAAAAGGCCTACATCGGCCACAAACTCTCAAAACCAGGTAAATTTCATAAATTTTTAATTGACAACGCCGATCTGTTTTCTCTCCCATGCAGATATGCCAGGTATCCCAAAAGAAATTGCTACACACAAGCTGAACGTTGATCCACACTTCCCCCTGGTATGACAAATCAGAAGAAAATTCAACGCCTCAATCAACGAGGGCGTCTGTGAAGATTTTGAAAAATTGCTCGCCAACGGCTCCATCCGAGAGTCAAAGTACACGCAATGGGTCGCCAATGTGTTCATGGTAAAGAAGAAAAATGGGAAGTAACGCATGTGCGTAGATTTCACGGACCTAAACAAAGCCTGCCCGAAAGATTCCTTTCCGTTGCCTCACATCGACCAACTCATCGACGCAACAGTGGGGCACGAGTTATTATGTTTCTTAGACGCCTACTCAGGCTACAACCAAATCCTCATGGAGGAGGAGCACCAAGAAAAGACCACTTTCATCACCCACCAAGGGACATACTGCTACAGAGGCATGCCGTTCGAGTTAAAGAATACAGGGGCAACTAATCAAAGGCTGATCACAAAGATGTCCAAAGACCAACTTGGAAAAAAAATGGAAGTATATATAGACAATATGTTAGTCAAATCAAAAAGAAGAGAAGACCACATCGACCATCTGAAGGAAGCCTTCGATATACTAAGGTGATATGGTATGGAGTTGAACCCCGAAAAATGTGCCTGTTTAACCAAAGAATTAGATCCTTTGGCTAAAGCTATTTCTAGGATGATCACGGGTTACTGATAATCAAGTAAATAGAGAAAAACGAGTAATAGACAATATTACAGAAAAATAGAAAAGCAAAGTAGATTGTATTCGAGAATCAGATGCATTTACAAGTTGTATTCATGTCCCTTATATAGGAGATTCCTTTATATAACGTACAACTCTTGCTATGATTGCCCATTAATGACTAATTATGACATTAATGGGGCGTTACAAAGGATAACGGTAATTGGGGTACGGTTACATAACGTACGAGTAATCAATTGTGGGTCCTTAAATCTGCCCGTAGCTTTTTCCAGATTCATTCTGACCGTCTCTCTTCCCTGTCTTGATCAAGTTTAGTTTACCGTGGCTAATGAGCTCGAGGGTTTATTGAATCGTGCCTCTTTGTTCCGTACATATTCAAAGAATCACATCCAGCTGTCGCGTTCTCCTGTGTCCACATAACTGGCTGAGTTGTCAAGAGTTGGCTTGCGTGTGAAACTCTTTTTTACCAATACAGTGCCTTCGTTGTAACCTCTGGGAAGTTCCTCGATGTTTTTGGTGTCGCAAAGAGGCATTGAGGTCAAACCCGACAAAATCAAAGCCATAGAAGGAATACCTGAAATTTTGACCAGTAAGAAACAGGTACAGAAGCTGATCGGCCGTATAGCCGCCCTGTCAAGGTTTATTTCATGATCCTCCGACAGACGTCGCAAATTATTCAACGTGCTTAAAAAGGACAACGGACTCCAGTGGAATTTCGAGTGCATCGAGGCCCTAAAAGAACTAAAGGCATACTTATCCTCCCCCCCCCTCGCTACTTGCCAAGGCAGAACTTGGAGAGCGTCTCTTAATCTACTTGGTTGTATTAGACGTCGCAGTAAGTGCAATGTTGGTTCATGAGAACAAAGTTACGCAATCTCCAATATATTACATTAGCAAAACCCTGGTCGACGCCGAAACGAGGTACCCCCACCTCGAAAAGCTGGCCCTGGCATTGGTCGTAGCTTTAAGAAAGCTTAGACCCTATTTTCAATGCCACCCCCATCTCGGTGGTCACGACCTTCCCCCTAAGAAGCATCATACATAAACCCGAGTTTTCGAGGAGATTGGCCAAGTGGTCTATCGAATTAAGCAAACAAGATATAACATATCAGTCACGAACAACGATAAAGTTGAAAGTACTCCCTGAATTCATCGCCGATTTCAGTGCCAAAATAATGCCTGAGGTCGAGCAGGAAGCTTCTAGTCCCTCTCCCAAGATACCCGACTTATGGGTCCTATACACCGACGACGCCTCAAACGCGTCAGGATCTGGACTGGACTCGTATTCGAGGTCCCAACAGGTGAAGTCATCCGCCAGTCCATAAGGTGCCCCGATATGACTAACAATGAGGCCGAGTACGAGGCCATAATTGCAGGACTAAGAATAGCCCTCAAATATGGAGCACGACGAGTCATCCTCCGATGTGACTCACAACTTGTTGTCAACCAAGTCACAGTGACTTTCCAAATCAAAGAACAGAGGCTGCAAAAGTACCAGGCAGAAATTCATAAGCTACTGTCGGAGTTCGACGAATGTCAAACTCGACCAGATACCTCGAGCACAAAACATTGAGGCGGACGGCCTCGCCAAATTAGCAGCAGTCACCAAGAATATAAGCGAAAAGGAAAACGTGGTTACCCTCCTCCATTCGTCAATAGACCAAATTGAGGTACATTCTGTAAACTTAACTTGGGGCTGGCGCAACCGCAGTATTTCATATTTGCAGGAGGGAGTGCTACCATCAGACAAAAAAGGAAGCCAAGAAGCTTCGAATGCAAGCGACCAGATACAACATCATCAACCACGACTTATACAAAAGAATGTTTGGCGGCCCCTTAGCGAAATGCCTAGGGCCAAACCAAACCAAACCAGGAGCGTCCTCGAGGAAGTACACGAAGGCCACTGTGGGGCCCACACTAGAAATCGATCCCTCGTTAGATGCCTCATACGAGCAGGCTACTACTGAGCCCACCATGAAAAAAAAAGTTGCTGACTTCGTTAAGAAGTGCGAGCAGTGCCAGAAATACGCTCCAATAATACACCAAGAGGGCGAGCACCTCCACTCAGTCACATCACCATGGTCGTTCATCAAATGGAGGATAGACATCGTTGTACCACTTCCAGCGAGACGAGGTAATGTACGATTTCTTTTGGTTTTAACTGACCACTTCTCTAAATGGGTAGAAGAAGGTGCATTCGTCCAAATACGCGGACATGAAGTTATCACATTTATATGGAGGAACTTCATATGCCGCTTCAGCATCCCCCAAAGAGATTAGTTATGACAACGGGCCCCAGTTCATCGGGAAAAAGACCGCCGAATTATTTGAGAAATGGCGTATCAAGCGAATACTCTCCACGCCATACCATCCTGCAGGCAACTGCCAAGCAGAATCCCCCAATAAAACAATATTGAACATCATGAAGAAGAATCTCAAAGACGCCAAGGGACTGTGGATGGAACTACTACCATAAGTGCTATGGGAATACCGCACCACGCCAAAAATAAGCACAGCAGAAACGCCATATTCACTAGTCTATGGGACTGACACAGTGATACCAGTCGAAGTCGGAGAACCATGCTTGAGATACTCCAATGAGAGTGAAGCAAACAACGAAGAAGACGCGCGAAGAAACATGGCTTACATAAGAATGATAGCTCAAAACAACAAGTTGAACGGTACTACAACAAAAATTCCAAAGTAAGTCCACTCAAGGTCGGGGACTGTGTACTCAAAGCTAAAACACAGGCTAGCAAAGAACCAAGATAGGGTAAACTAGGATTCAATTCGGACGGGCCATACAAAATCACAGCGGCAGCAAATAAAGGATCATTCCAACTAGAAACAATGGAGGTAAAGCTACTACCAAACAATTGGAACTTCGCCCACCTCAAATACTTCAACTTCTGAAAATAGACATCCTCCAAGTCATACTCTTTTTCCCTCACCCGAGTTTTGTCCCAATTGTGTTTTATCGGGGAGGTTTTTAATGAGGCGACGAAGAGGGCGTCTAGAAGTTTAAGTGTTGAATTCATTGCTCCGACTATCGACCATGCCTCCAGGTCGAGCGATGAAGGGACTAGATAGACTGGGACTTCTCAAATATATGTATGGGACAAACAAAAACATGTAATATTCTCCAATGAATGAACAAACAAAGCAGTATGCAGCATTCTTACACAACTCCACCAAATTTGCACCACCAACACAGAGAATACACATTCGACCTCGCTCGAATCAACTTACATTCGACACTGTTTGAATTATTTAACATCCAACCTCGCTTGAATCAACTTACATTCGACATTGCTCGAATTAACCTTCGACATCGCTTGAATTATTTTACATTCGACCTCGCTCAGATTATTTTACATTCGACCTTGCTTGAATTATGTTACATTCGGCCTCGTTCGAATTATGTTACATTCTACCTCACTCGAATTATGTTACATTCGACCTCACTCGAATTATGTTTCGACTTCGCTCGAGTTATTTTACATTCGACCTAGCTCGAATTATTTTACATTCGACCTCACTCGAATCAATCAAAACTCAACCTCGTTTGAGCTAACCTATATTTGACCTCAGATCGATCTATATTCGATTTCGCCCAAAATCAACCTTATATGCAAAAGGCCGAAAAGTCAGGGACTCTCACAAGAGAACGCCAACGAGAGAGGAAAAGGGGAAAGAGAAAATCCGAAAATACATGACAAAAAGACAATCGTACCATTTCAATTGTTCAACTCCAATACATTTTACAAAGGGCTTGAGAGACTCCCCCACAAAAATAGCAAAACAAAAAAACCCAAGTATAAAGGCTTCACGCCGCATCATCCCATCAGCATCGTCGGCATACTCATCATCATACCAAGGGTCGGAGGCAAGCCCATCCAAGGCGTCTTCATCATCCCCGTCGGGCGTACCAGGGTCATAACCACAGGCTTCACGAGTCGCATGTTCCTTGACACGAACACCCTCAAACTCCGCTTCGAAAACTTTTTCGTCCACCTTCAAAGACCTATATACGTCAAGTTGGGCCTCAGTGTGAACCCACATATCATACAACTCCCGTGACACACTAGGATCGGCAGAAGTACGAGAAGTAGAAGGCTGGGCCTGCTGTTGCTCCTTCTCGGCCTTTAAAGTGACGACCTGCTCATTCGGCCCAGATAGATCTGACTCCAAACCCTCAATCCGCTCCTCTAACCTGGCCACGTTCAGCGCCAAAGTCTCCATCTTGCCAGCCAGCTCAGACCTACAAACACGTAGGGGTCTCTTTAAGGTTGTTGCCTCCGCCACGACGACCATCCTGGTTCTCACAGCTAAGTTCAGATATACGACCCTAGCGCTTAACTCCGTCCTCAAGTCGACGACCCTGGCCTCGCTTTGCTCAAGCTCGACCTTTAAGGATGCCACCTGCGCCTGGAGGTCTGCATTCTCAGCCATCACCCCTTTGCTCACTTTGAGCTCATCCTCCTTGGACCTCAGCGTCCCCTCCAACACACTACATCGGCCGATGGCCCTCATAATATCCTCATCCTTCTCCTTCAATTCCTTATCCTTCTTCTTGATCTCATCGCGAAATGCCTGAAACGGGTCGTCCTCGCCAACGATCTTGACCACCATTCGATGCTTGGAGTGATACTTTCTATACTTGGACTCCAACCTCTTGAAGAGATCCGTCCTCTTCTCTTCTCGCCGATCACCTTCAATCTCCAAGATGAGAGTCTGACATGCAAAGGAAGACAAGTCAGCAAGAACAAAAACACATATTAAATGGATTAACTTAGCGGGAGAGAAGTGAAACTTACTCGCAAAGCCATGCCCGATATACCTAGAGATAGGTGTGCATCTCTCTGCGTCTGTAAAGTCCTGTTCTTGGCTTCCGCACACAAAGGAGCAAAAGAAGGCGCTGACGGTTCCGAATCAACCAGGAGGTTATAGTTCAAAGGGATGATTATGTGTCGATTGGGACCCTCCGTCCTTATCTCCACGCGAGTGATCCTCTCCTCGAAAGCCCGTACCTCATCGGGGTCGATGTCAGAGCCAGAGTCGTCATCTACACGGGAACGAATTTATCTCTCCCGACCACTGATGACGAGCCCACCTCGGCAGCCCGTGCAGGACCCCCTCTACCACGGACCCCCTCGGTCTCGGATGGCCTCTCCCTCATGACAACACCCAACGCAGGAGCAGCCTCGATGTTTAGTGAAGGCGCCGATTTCGCCTCCAGGGCGATGAGCCATTCCGGCTCGGCATCGACAACGGAGGCTTTCCCAATATCCACCCTTTGTTTCTTCCTCGGCGCCTTCTCCTCACTATGAGATGACTCGTCGACTAGGTGCAAGATGGGTTGAGAAGAGATCTCTTCCGATACAACGATAGCTCGAGGGGCGGAATTCCTCAATGATGGAGCTTGATTTTGATCCCCTCGTACAAACTCTGCAAGTACGAATTGCATTTCGTTCGAGGGGACTGCCTGGCGAAATGCAAGCACCGGAGCCTTCGCCTTCTTGGAGTCTCGGCGGCCTAGCACCAAAATAAAATCACATTAAAGGACGGCAGTAAATGGTGACAAATTATAGAGAGAAAATAAAACTTATTGTATGAGGACTTAGGCCCAAACCGCCTGTGGAAAGATGCCCAGTCGCGGATTCCCATGATATGGGGGTAAAGCACGAGTTACCTAATCTTCGATATCAAGGACGAGGGAAGGTGGACGCCTCTCAGCTGAAGGCAGAAAAGCCATGAGTAAGCCGAAAATAAAAATAACAGGGAAGAAAAAATAAAAGAAAAAAGAGAACGAGCTACATATAGCAAGTGATAATAGGTCCTTACGATTGAAGTTCCACTGCTCAGGGAACCCTCTCAGATCCTCCACTACGTGCTTGGTTCTAATTAAGAAATATTTACACCAGAACTGACGGTTCGCCTTATCATCCATCTCGGCCACCAATCCTTTGGTCCCGCAATGCCGTAGATAAATCAACGTGCCTCTATAAAAACTAGGTGAGAAGAGATGCAGCAGATGGCAGATAGAGACCTCACAGCCAGCCAACTCTGCGTACTTCGTCAGCATCAGAAAAACTTTATATAAGTGGGGAGAGCTGCGCCGGGCAGACGCCGTAAAAGCGGCAGAACTCCTCCGCTAATGGGGGAAGAGGAAGAGAATAACCCACCAGGAACGGATAGACGTAGAAAGCGCAATATCCCGGCCGGTGAACTTGTACTATGTCGCCTCCCGCCGGAACAATTTCGACATGAGAAGGGATACCGAATTTGGAACAAAGGGCGTCTATTTGACTTGGCCCCGTTTCGAAGAGTACCTGAGCGGGAGAAATGATAGGTTCTTTGGGAAAGTCGTTTTTGACTGAAGGGTTCCCAGGAACCACCTCCTCCACGGTGGGGAAGCTCTCATCTTCCTCAACCATGGGCTCACCACCGCCAGAAGGAATGACTACCGATAACGGGGTGGCATCGGAGACTCTGTTAGAAGTATGAGGAGAATTTGACATTTTATAATGAAGTGTGTAAGATGAAGCCGGAGAAATAAAGTACTGACCGGAAAAGAAATCGGGAACTGAAACTGAAACTGAAGAAGCTGTAGAAAATCGAAAACAAAAGATCGGAGAAAAAGCTTAAGGATGGACAAAGTGCATACAGAATAAGAGATGCTAAAAGTTTTGATAGTGAATCCCCCCTCCTCTACTTATAGGGTTTGGTGGAGCCTAAATCAAGGCAAGGAGCCGTGAGTGGCACCAAAATCGAGGCAACAGAGGCACAGGAAGTGACATATTGCATTGGGAAGACGCATAATGATGACGCGCGTGGCCATATGACATCATCCTATGTCAGTCATGCCAACCACGGCCCTATAGGCGACCGCCACCAGTTCAACCTCAGCTAGTTCGATTCAGTCATCACGACCAAATTTCTTTTGACAGGTTGCAGACAGAATCCGCTCATCCAGGACATCCAAGAGAACGACCTCAACAAGCGGAGGGACTAACTGTAGTGGTCAAAATTTTGGATGAACTCAATAACTGCAAATGAACGAGATGTGACCGAGATCGCCTAAAGAAGGATTAGTGTCGAGGTCGTGTAAAGAATGTACGAAAGCAACGGTTAGAATAAGTTTTAAATAGAGAGAAGGAATATTCAATACTTTTTAGGGTTTCTTAGGAATATCTCCTATAAATAGGAAGAGATAAGGAATAAAAAAGGATCTTCACTTTTCTGATAAGAACACATTGTAAAGAGTTAACTATAAAGAATATACAAAAGCTTGTCCTGTCCACTGATTCCATTGCTCAATATACATCTCTTATTCACAAGATCCAAGAATTCCTGATTCACCTTCATTTTCTATTATCTCACGTTGTTGTCAGAAAGGAGAATCATCCAAGTTATCTAACATTTTGGTGACAAATTCCTTCTTATTACATTTATTACCATTATTTACATTTATTGCATACTTTCATTGCTGCATTCATTGACAATCATTGAGCACTTTTAGTTAGAATTCAATAGTATCGGACACGGTCCTACTTCATCAATATATTTAAACCTCAAATCTAGTAGTTATTATATTTAACTAGGATTCACCCTCCATTTTCTCATTAATCTGTTTAAGAAATGGTTTAACACTTTTTTTTGGGTAAAACACCAACCAATTGTCCCGTCAGTCATTATCCCACAACCATCATTTTAATTCACCCTGCAAAATTATCACCATTCACGATCACACATTCATCAATGTCAACTATCTTTATCAGTCACCATTATCATCAATAACTACTTCACAACCATCGCTACCACATTACAATTATCGCTAATCGTCACCAACTCTGGCTAAGTGTTTTTTATCGAACAAACAATGTTTAAAATATCAGTTGCATCTAAAAAAAGTTCCTAATACTTTGGGAATATAATATTAAACTCCTAACATTAAGTATTTTTCTAAGCAACAATTAGATACGGATCGGACATAAGATCAACCTTGACGGCATCTCAACCTGAAGTCTTTAAAATTCCAATTTCTTAACTGGCGTGCAGGGACTAGGGATATTTTTGGGCTGGGCTTTCCTTTCTAAATTGGGCGAAAAGTTGTTGCATCTGTGTAGTCCGCTTTCATAACTCTGCTAAGTTGTTTGTTTTTCATAACATAGATCCACAATTCAGTAACCTTCCAAAAATATCTCATAAGATTCAAGAAATATTGTTTAGTACTACACAATTAGATGAATCCCACAAAATTCACATACCTATATATGTATTTTTTAATCTTTACTACTTTGATATCGAACAATAAATACTTCCCCTAATGGTAAATACTTATTTGCATCACGTGTTTATATCAAATCACTTCAATTAATCATGGTTAAGTGATTTAATGAAGTAAAAATATACATTAATTAATTATGGTTAAGTGACAAAAATGAATGTGCAAACACATATCATATTTCTATTGGTCTGGTGTAAAAATCCGATAGAGATAAGTTTTTACCTTCATTAATCACTATCATGTGCTATAAAATTTTAGGTCTATAAAGTCTAAAATAACTTAAAATATTATCTTTATATTATATTTTTGACAGATATTTTCATCCGTAAAAGTGTATTATAAGGTAGGGCCTAAGAAGAAATGTGTAAAGAATATTTTCATAGATAGGAAATCTTATGTCATACGTAAACCAGTAAAGCACTTTAACTGAAAGCTGCAATTATATGCCGCCATGAAGAGTTGACGGCATATAAAATAAAATATCCTCAATAATAGCGTGAAGCAAAACGTAATTCCATAGAATGAGTAGATACCAAAATTGGTCCTACGGAAATGCCATAAACACATAATTTAAATGGTTAGATTATGATGTCACAACCAGTTAAAGATTATGGATTCAACTCCCACTCTTATGTATGTGTTTTCTTGAATTTATATTAGTTGGATAACGATGATATTTGGGTTAGCTTACGTATGAGTTTTCTTATGTGTAGGTTGCTACCTTCCCACTGCCGCTTAGGTAGATTCCTTGAAAATTTGAGACATATACGTGCATTGTCAGGGCAGAGCTAGATATAGCTTAGTCATTCGGTCGAACTCAGCTATCGGGTATGCTCATTGAAAATATCAATTTATATCATATACAATTAAAATATTTTTTTTACTTTGTATACTTGCTTTATAAATTTATTTTACCATGTATATCTATTATATTCTAAAATATAATACTATGTATTAACTACTAGAAATTTGGCAAAAACTGATCAAGAAAAACTGACCAACTTTGGTCGGTTTTTAAAAAAAAAAAAATTAACCAACTTTGGTTTTGGCGCAAAAATGCGAAAAACTATTTTTGAGTTCCGCGAAATTCATTTTTCAAGAAACCGACCAACTTTGGTCGAATTTTCAATTAAAATAAATAAAAATTAATATTAAAAAAACCGACCAAAATTGGTCGATTAATTCGACCGCTCATTTTAAAAAACCGACCAACTTTGGTCGGTAATTTTATTTTTTAACAAAAACGACCAATTTTGGTCGGTTATTTTCGTACGAAAATACAATTAAAGAGTATAAATCAAATAAAAGACAATCTTAAAACAAAATGCACCAATAGTCTAGTGGTAGAATAGTATCTACCACAGTACAGACCCCGGTTCGATTCCCAGATGGTGAATCTTTAAATTAAATAATTAAAATGCCAACCAACTTTGGTCGGTTTTTTTTGCAATTTTTTTTTTGAATTTAATTTACCGACCAACGTTGGTCGGTAATTTCCGACCAACTTTGGTCGGTATTCCTTTCCGACCATCAAAATACCGTCCACACGTAAATGGTCGCATTTTGATCGGTAATTGGCCATAACCGACCAACTTTGGCCGGTTTATTTGGTCGGTTTTTAGCGAATTTCTAGTAGTGATTCCAAATTAGAATATTGTGATATATTTGGTTTGGATATTGTATTCTAAATTAGAATATTGTAGCATATTTAGTTTGAATATTGCATTCCAAAGTAAAAAATTATCATATGATTGGTTTGGATACTGTATTCCAAACTAGAATATTATAGTATATTTGATTTGAATATTATATTCCAACTTATAATACTGCAGTGTATTTTGTCAGAATATTGTATTCCAAATTAGAATATTGTGGTGTGTTTGGTTTGAATGTCGTATTACAAATTAGAATATTATGATATATTTTGTTTGGATACTGTATTCCAAATAAAAATATTGTAGATGTTTAATTTGAATAATGCATTCTAAATTAGAATATTATAGTATATTTTATTTAAATATTTTATTCTTTATTAGAATAATGTGATATGTTTGATTTGTGTATTGTACTCTTTATTAGAATATTAATTATATTAAGTTAGGTTCGCAGGATTTTTTAAATTAGAATATTGTGGTATATTTAGTTTGAATATTATATTTCAAATTAGAATATTATGGTATGCTTAGTTTGGATAATATACTCTTCATTAGAATATTGTGGTAAGCTAGGTTTAGATTTTTCATATTAGAATACTGTGGTATGTTTATTTTGAATATTGTATTCCAAATTAAAATACTATGATCTGTTTAGTTAGAATATTGTATGCCAATGGTAAGGCAGGTTTGGATTGTATTCCAAAGTAGAATATTGTGATATATTCTAGAATATATGGAGGTATAGCGTGTAATATTTTTGGGATATTTCACGTAATTTCAAAACTTAGGTATATTATGGAAGCGAGTTTTACAAATGGATATATCATGTAACTTTCCTTATATTGTACATGTCTTAAGAAATCAATTAAGTATTTACAAAATAGTAATAATTTGGAATTTGATAGCTTAAAAGAATTAATATTTCGAATCCATAAACTTCAAATTTTGCCTCTGTACTCTCATCGCTTCTCTACAGAAAAAAATTGGATATACCATTCTACCAAGATCATCCGTACAAGATAATTAATAACGCTGGAACAAATTATGTTAATCTGTTTTGAAAAGTCAGTTCGATTCAAAATTGATAACTAATCAATTTCTAGCCGCTTTTTACGAAAACCAACTCCATTTTGACTATAGATGGCTTTTACACCTTTGATTCTTTTTACCTCTTCTTGGAATCCAGCTATTTTTGGCTTTAGGAATTGTTGAACAATGGACTTAGCCATCTTTAATTCAGTGTCGATTCTAAACCGAGTTGAAGGTACAAGGGACCAATCCAACTTTAGGTTTTAATGATTCTTTATCAACCTTAGCCGCCAAACCAACAGGGGTAAACGAAGAAGTAACATGGATTCCTCTTAGGTTCCTTCTTCTTCATCTTCCTTTGTGATTTTGCTTTTAAAAGCCTACCAATAACGTAAAATTAGCCTCCATATGACTTAGAGGTAGGAGTGACAAATTGGCGGGTCAGGTCGGATATGGTTCGGGTCGAAAATAGTAATGAAAAAAATGATAGATTATCCGGCCCGACTCATATTTAATACGGATAAAAAACGGAACCATATTATCCATGACTTCTTGCATATGATCACTTTTGGGAGAATTCTTAGTCTCCCTAACTTGAGGAACCCCCGATTTGAGGCTTTACAAATGTAAAAGTTAGACCCATTGATTATCCATTGGTTACTCATTGGTTATCCATTTTCTAAATGGATAATATGGTTCTTATCCATATTTAATCCACTTTTAAAAAGTTCATTATCCAACCCATTTTTTAGTGAATAATATGGGTGGTTAACTGTTTTTTTAACCATTTTGTCACCCCCACTTATAGGTTACGAATTCAAGTCATGAAATCAGCTATTATCGATTGGGTCAAGGTAGGCTGCCAGCATCACGCTCTGGAGAATGACCTTCTCCGGACCTTGCCTGAATGCGGGTAACTTTGTACTCCGGGCTGTCCTTTTAAGAGTGATATTCCCTTCGCCTTTTCTTTACGTTCTTGGATACAAAATCGCACAAAATGATAATAACAAAAATGGAGAGGTTATTTATAGGATTAATAAGTAGAGGTTATTGTCCGTAATTAGTGAAACTATTATCATGAGAAAATGAGGCGGATAACTTGCTATAACATGTGAAATTACACTAATAGCATTAAAAAAGAAAGAAAGTACTGACTGGAAATAGAAGAAGAATTTGCTGAAGCATTTTATACACAGGATTTGTTTCGACAACCTTGGGGAATTTAAGAGCTTTTATTTTGACATTGGTAAATGGAAACAAAGGAATGAACACCTAGTGTCAACTCTGTTTTGAACCTGAAAAACAGAGAACTAAGACTTCACAAAGTGCATATGAGTAAAAGTTCCAGTTGTGATGGAACTCTCCTGAACTAAACCAACTAAACAAGTAGTACATAACATGAGAAGAATAAAAATAGACTTTATGTTGTAAGGAGAATAAGAACACATCCCAGTACCTGAATACTGAATAGCAAGATGGGGAGAAGTGGCTACACTTGAAACAAACATCAACTTGATCTTCACTGTCGATACCTGCAGTTTCTTCGCTAATTGCCAGCATGATAATACTAAAGTGATATCTTTGTTATCATCAGCATTGGCTTGATAAACAGCTCTTCATTTCAGGCTTGAAAGCCACCTGTGCTTTTGGAGCAACTTCAGCTGTAGAGTATAGCCCTCTATTTCCAGACAAGAATCCTCATCTGGCAATGAGCACATTGGCAAGTAAGAAGTTTTTTAAAAATAAGTAAATCCGGGGGTCTGAAACGAGGACATTGATCGTTTAACAAACCCTGAAAATGATGGAACGATTGAGCTACTAACAATTGAAAGGTTTAGAAGCTGATTCTTATTCAGTTGGGACAAGGTTAATATGGTTGTCCTCCCTTCTCACTGTATTCTTTCCTCTTATTCAAATAGAATTTGTAAGATGTTCTTCCAAATTCATCTGCAATTTGAACTACCTAAATTTAATCCATAGAACACTATCTTTATGAAACAAGAGAATCAAGCTTCGTGGAAGAATAGAAAAGATATCGCTGACAACCACAAGTTCACCAGTAACATGCATGGGTATGGAGAAAACTGTAAAGTTCCACAAGTCAAAAAATTTCTTAAGTCACTTCTATGGGCTGCTCAATATCAACTCGAAAAAACAAGGATTTCCTACTTCTATTGTCCCTCTTTTTTCCCCTAATTTCCCACTGGGTGAACGGTAAAGAATATCAAAGAGGATTTAATTACTGACCTCAAATAGACAGGGATACATAAGCGAGAGTAAAGATAAATTTGCTTTAGCTCCTGGAAATCAGGGCAAAGTTAAAAACCCATCAAGGCTCATAGAGTTTTAAGATCTAATACATGAATGTTGAGATAAGCAACCTAAGAGAATTAACCTTCTCTGCCTTCTAATTAGAAATAAGTTCACTCAAAAGACTGGTGACTGAAATCTTCACTTGCTTGTTAGCCGGTTCATGCATTTCATGGTAAGAAGATAGTGATGAAGAAGACAACAGCTGTTCCAACTAACCATTGCACTCACATGGTTAGTTAAGAGTTCCAATCAGAAATGGCATGTTTCCTGCTTGTGGTTAATGTTTAAATCCAAAGTATATCATTTCGACCAATCTTAGTTTTGTTCCCTGAAAGATAATTGTTGGCAAACTGAAGTTGAGCTAACACATACAATGCTTATATACACAGAAACCCCCTAATTCAGAAATGTAAGGTTTGTCTAGCTTAAGACTGCAAAAGGTTGAATAGATTATCCAACTTCAGAAATCCGTACAAAGTGGTCTAAGTTCTGCCTGTTCCAAAAGAATCAAGAAACATGGAGCAACAAACACAAATTTAGACCGTTTAAGGAACTCTGCAACAGCAAAATGTAAAGGTAGAGCGTTAGAGGCAACACACTAAAAAGAATGGAAAAGAATAGCATATCTTATCATTTAATCTCAATCAATTTGACTTGCATACAGACTACAAAGCATACGCCTAGTAAGAAATCAATGAATTTAATGTATATATCAATATATAGATCTCTATCCTGCCAACTATTGCTAGACTCCTGCAGGAATGGTAAAATTTAATGGACATTTCGGCGAATTATTTGATGCATTCCCTGAAGGGACCTCAATTGATGCGTCAATTATACGATCAGAACCACCATCAATGGTGGAGCTTATAGCAGCTATACTTTCTTCTACTTTAAATATTTCTTCTTCAGCAAAATAAGATGTCATTTCATTCTCCATTTCCTCATAATCTTCCTCAGACCAGTATCCAAGGGAATCATCTTCAGATACACAACTCCAATCTTCCGAATAATAGGCCAATTCATCATCACTCTCAGTAACCAGGAGAATAGAGTCAACTACATTTATATCCTCGACCTCCAGTGGTCGTTCAACTCCTTCATCATCAATCAATCCCTCAACAAACGGATGATTCATCAGCATCTCGGCTGTCCATCTATACCTAGGGTTCCTCACGAAACAACCCTTCAAGAAATCTTTTGCCTCCTTCGATAAGTTGCCTGGAATTTTAGGCAATTCGTGTCCTCCCCCAATATTTTTAAGGACATCCTCAGCATCCATATCTTCTTCCCTATCCCATGGAGGTTTTCCAGTTAACATCTCAAGCACAATACACCCTAAAGCCCAAATATCAGCAGGACACTCTTGTACTTTATCCGAAACAGCTTCTGGCGACAAATACATTGGAGTACCTCTCCAGTAAGGCTCCAATCTCCTCTTCTTGCTCTGATGTTCTCGTTTAGCTAACCCTAAATCACCAATCTTTGCCCTAAATTCAGCACCACTACTCTCGCTCGAATTCGGAACGAGCAACACATTATCAGGTTTCATATCACAATGAACATAACCAATTGTATGAATAAAATGCAACCCTCTAAGCATAGATCTTGTATAATTCCTTACCTCAAATTCAGACAATCCTTTGGTTCCTGATTTCTTGATCCTCTCAGCTAGGGTTCCACCTGAACCATACTCCAACAACAAGTTATAGACCATTGCACCGTTTTGACCTGTGGTAGTCTCATCACCAAAGCATCGAATTATATAAGGACAACCCTTGATGTTGTTCAAAACCTCCCTTTCCTTTTGAATTGAACCTGAAACTGAAACCTCAGCAGATTTCACAGCCATAACTGCTGGAAAGTAGCTGTTTTTCAATCTGGGATTCTTTAAAGTAGCCAAATAAACACAACCAAAACTTCCTTTTCCTACCATTGCTCCTCTGTACCATGCAACCCCATCTCCAAATTCGTTCACACTCATCTTCCCTTCAACTTTTTAACTAAATTTTCCTTCTTTATCCAATATAAATAAACTTCAATTGCCTCAGAATTGAAGCAAAAAAAAAAAAGGGAAACTTGGAACTGAATAAGATTAGGGCTATCTTAAAAGGGGAAAACCCCCAACTAGAAGTTGAATTTTGGTACGTATAACACAGGGGAAAGAAATTAGGGTTTACAGGAACAAGTTGGGGTAAGGTTGAGTTCCTTTGGGATTTCGCATTTAGGTTAGTTATTTTTTATAGAATATATATATGAGGAGGAAGAGTGGTGAGAGCCGCGTTTTCTTTGAAAGAGAGGAACACAAAAGAAGCAAGTTGGCAAAAATGCTGCTAACTGGAATAACGGTCATGTGGTCTTTACAACGTATGATAAATTTAGGGCATGTGCCCTCTTCTTTTACACATTCTAACATTTTTAGGTAAAAGTTTTAAGAAGTCTATGATAATGTACTAAATATGGTAACATATTCATCTGCTTTCAATGCAGAAATTGGAAATGAATGATTAATTACATTTTGATGGATATGAAATAATGGCAGTATATGTCACCCATTATTTGGCATACTACTTTAGGCAAAAACTAAAATGGCTGTGAGGTTGCATGTGGCTCATGTTTTTCTCTTTTTGACTTTGGTACAGTTAGCACGTACGTCGACTATTTTGCCAACATGTAAATTTATATGAGCGAAGCTCAGTTAAACACCTTGGGTCAAAAAATATTGTATATATAAATCAAATATTACTAAAATTACAGAATTATCAAATTGTGCTAAATCAAAATGGGCATTGTTTGGTATCTAGAAATGACAAAACTTAATCATAACGGATCATGTTTTCATCTTTTTGTTAAATTAAAAGTTCTTACTCCTTAATTACGAGCTATATTGCGGAAATATATTATGGTGATTATTTACATCTTTTGCACAAGTTCTATATAATTCCTTTTTGCAGGTTGATAACACTGTATTTTCCTTTTTTTGTGAAATTCTTTTTTCACTGAAAAAAACCAACTTCACTTGTGTTGCGTAAGTTGTAAGTTTAACCGGAGGTGAGAATAAGATCTTAAGTTAACTATATCGTCTAACATTATTAAACATTTTACAATACCTACAAGAGCAGGGCAAAAACATCACTAAATGCCATGATAAAGAGTTAAATACACGTAAGTAGCACAACATTAAGTTTCATATGACTTTTAATCACACTTAAATGTCCATAAATGTTTATTACACTGTTAAAAGTTAATTTAATATGATGTTTGTGACGTTAAAAAATAGTGGACATTGAGTTAGTATGTCCTTCTTCCGTCTCATATTATTTATCGTATTTCTCTTTTACACGTCACTTAAGAAATATTAATTAGGTTAGGGATTTGACTATTCTACCCTTATTTATGTCATAAAATATAATCTCTTCATTGAATATTTATTCTATTTATGCGTCATCTCTTTCTTCAAGAACAATTATTACTAAGGGTAAAAAAGGAAAAAAAATAATCAGCTTTGTCTTGAACTTCTAAAATGACAAATAATTTGTGATAACTATTTATAGTAACCACAACTGTTAATATGAGACGGAAGGAATAAGTTCTTAGATGAATAATAAATGTTGCCTAAGAGACAACAGAATTTTTTTTACTAACTTAATTGTAGTTTTATTGGCCATGATTAGCTGTCTAACGAGGAAAATCCCATTCCACAAGATACCTTAAAGCTGGTTGGAAATGAACAAATGAAGCCAGATCATATCATTAAATTAAAAATTGAGTAGTAGTGCAACGGTTTTTTCGAGATCCGATCACCGACCAAAACCGGTGATATCAAGTCCTTAAACTGGAAATGACACTAGGTAATCACTTTAAATGGCTGTTATTTAAAAATTAGCCAAGTGTGTCCTGAATTTCAGTTTTTCATTTCAATTTTTCAAGATACAAATATCCTAAATTTTTCTGTAATTAATATTTTAGTTCAAATTTTTAAGAAAAAATAAGTACTGGCTAATCCTTAAATAGCAGGTATAAGAATAATTGTTTGTGCACCTCCCCCGTCTTTAAACATTGAAGAATTAACCCAAATAACTGCCCACCTAATTTCTTAAACTAAATTTAGCCGGAGAATATATAGTCTATGTATAATTTTTATATATATGTGTGTGTGTGTGTGTGTGTGTGTGTCGGCTACAAAAAATAAGTGAATCTGAACGGCTATTTGTGTAATAATCTCTTAAGCATTAGAGGCCCAATATAAAGAGTGAGTAGTTGGGCTAGGGGTTGAGACTTGGCCCGTACCTAAGGCCCAAATTACTCTCATGATTTAAATTTCAAAGTGAAGAACATAACGGCTTTTGATTCGTTTCCAGAATTGAGGAACGAAAAATATGGACAAAATGAAGAAGAAGAAGAAACAGCAGGATGATCCAACAGGTGAAAATGCAAAATATTTGTCTGTATCACCATTGAAAGCTCTTACTCTTCATCTGATCTGTGGAGTAGGGTTAGGTTTAGCTTTCTGGGTAGCTGAACACATCTACGCCGTCGATCTCATCACTCATCCATCGCGAACGCTTCGTCTGATTTCTGTATGTTTCTCTCAATCCGCAAGCATTATGATATACTTCACATTCATTTCCTGTTATTTGCTTACTTACATGTTCCTTATTTTGATTCGAATTTAGTTTTTCAGGTGTTTGTGGCTCCAATAGTGATTCTTCTTTACAGTCACCTTCGGCACGATAGGAGCCAATGCTCTGTAATTCTAATTCTGTTTCCGACTTCTTTTTATTAAATTTATATTTAAATTGTTACATTTTGCGCACTTCTTGATGTAATTTGATTCGAATTATTTATGGCTTCCCTCAGTACGTCAAAGCTATAGGACGAGGCCTGCTGGCGCTTCCTGCTGGTTAGTTTTAGTTATAATCAAGTTCTCCCTATTAAACTTGTCTCCGCGGTTTTGAAACATACTACCAATGTTATTTTTCAAAGATTCATCTATTAATATGCGATGAATTATGTTATATCATGTTTATAGGGGCGGTAGTAAATGCAGCGGGAGCTACTATATTAGGAGCACCTGTTGGTTTCGAGTATGTAGTGCTGTACATGTGCTTCGAGTCTTTTACAACAATACTAAATTGAAGCCATAGTTGAGGTTGGATGGAAAAATAGGTGTGATGAAAATGTCATTGCACAATCATTAGGCATGTTAAGTACTCTGTGTGTTTCACAAAAACGCCATAGATTAATAATTAAAAAAATTCTATTGAGTCGTTTTATATTTCTAACACCGGATTCCGGTCTTATTTTTTGTAGATTAGGAGTCACTTTGTGCTGTCCTATCATGTTCAACCTCAACTGGGATTATGTTAATACGAATTATAATGGTTTACTGATGCTTTCTCTCTGTTATAGCTTCTGAAATGCTGTAGTTCTTATGCTAAGTAGTCCTTGATCCTGTCTTATCAGTTATCACAGGTATTTTCCCAAGACCCTTAATTGGTCTCTTCTGATGTCACTGCTCACTGTAAGTATTAACCACTATCACTGCTCACTATAAGTATTAACCACTAAGACGTACTATTTACTGCTTGAAAAGATCTCTCTGGCTTATAAGCTACAGGGGGATATTACAACAGTTGTAGTTTAGTGGATTCATCTCATGGTTACTGAAAATCTGGTCGAAGTTTTTAAGAGAAAAAAAGAAAAGAAAAGTTAGCTGGGAAATCCTAGGAATTATCACATTCAGACAGCTGACGAATTGATAGGATACTTTGACCACTTAGATCACACATTAATGAGATTTAGCTTTGGTATTTTATCCATGTTCATTTTTTCTACTATGTTGGTTTAGTTGTTTTATTTATTTATTTTCTTTTCTGGGATAAGTAAATTCAATAAATGTTGGTTTGGCAGTTTGTACCAGTGGCTTGTGTTTTTGGCTCATCATGGACTGATTGGCACCGTGTAATTGCTAAAACAAAGTATTTCCGTCTCCTCATCCTTGGGCATTCAATATTTATATCTAAGAGCTATACTAGAGCTCATTTGCATGTTTGTTCTTGCAGGACAAATGGGTCCACAGACTGTATGATTTGTATACCAGCTCATGGAGCTGTTATTGGAGCGTGGTTTGGTGCTTGGCCAATGCCACTTGATTGGGAAAGCCCATGGCAAGTATGTTATCTAATTGTCACGGACTCAAGGTTCACAATATAGAGACTCTAGTCCATTTTATGGTGCAGTTTTTTTAAATTTCAGACGCCTTAATTGCATACACTAAAGCTTCAGTAATCCACCATACAATCTTTTGATAGTCTGGCAATAGAAAGATATATAGAAGTTGCTCAGCATGACCTTGTTTATATTATACTCTCTTTTAAAATATTCTTCTCTGGATTCTTTTTAAGAATAATTGAGCCACATCTATGAACATTGCTCACCTTAATGAACCTGGCACACATAAAAGTAGGATACACAGGCAAAGCATCTGATATCCATTCCTAATTATCCGTAGTGGTGCTTTTGGTTAGTAGAAAATAGAGTCTTTCAAGGAGTGGATATGAATAAAAATCAATCAAATTTTCAAGCTCTTTTTTTGCACTCTCTTTGGATTTGTTTGATAGCGTGAAGGTTACATGGAGTTGTTTGTCCTGTTTTCTTGTCATTCTTTTTATGCTTCCTTGGAGAGGGTTCCCACTTCATCCATGCCCAGATTAGTACCGGTGACCTGTATGGAAGACACACACACACGCACACATCTCTGTTGGAAACCTGTTTGTGTTGCTCTGGACACTGCGAAGGGGAACATATCTTTAAATGAGAGGTATTGGGAATCTGCTAAATGATTGTTTTAGAGAGACTAAGCTTGCGAAGGGGAACATATCTTTAAATGAGAGGTGTTGGGAATCTGCTAAACGATTGTTTTAGAGAGACTAAGCTAATAGATCATTTACCATAATAAAGTATCAAATCCCGCTATATCAATATGAATGCAAAAAGTAAAGTGATCAAACGAGAGAAGAGAAAAGGTCAGCTCTCTGTGGCCCCTTTTTCCCGGGGTAAGATCAGATTGCATTGCTATCTGTAAAATTCTTCACTTCAAGTGTGCTTTGTGAACAAGATCCCCATGTCCCGTGTTAGGATTATTAATAAAGTTAAACAGCTCCTGTTATATCCTGATTCAAGGAGTCCCCAAGATACCCCGCCCAAAATCATCTGTTTTTCAGTCACGTTGTTTCACCTTTTTGTGTTATGCCTTCCTAACGTGTTTTTGTCATGTGAGCATACACGTCCATTACAGAGATATGGAATTTGATTTCTTTTTCTTGGTTGCAGTATGCTTGTATAAATAAGAACAAAAGCTTATTAACCATGCCACAACATGAGTGCATCTTCCATCATAATGTCATATATGTTTTTTCTCCTTTATCAAATCTTACGTCATTTATACGTGTTAGAGAAATGGAAACAATAGTAATTAAGGTGAAAAATGAAAGAGGGAGGCAATTTTATACCAAAGAGTTTCAAAAATTTGTTTATATCAAGTTGCATCTTAGTTCTAGTTAGCTCTTGGTAATTTTCTATATCTTAGATGTGCCAGCTTGTAGCTGGTGCATGCAGCTTTGCTTGATTAATCTGCATTTACTACTAGTTAAAAAGGCCACTGTTATTAGAGATTCACTGGTTCCATTGGTGCTTGAATGCTAATTCCTTCATACTGTGTATTTTCTCTTCCTGGGTTTTAGAAGTGGGCAGCAGACGTCCTTTTTATATGTGGATAGCTAGGACTACTAAAATGGAGATCGTGTACAACAACAATCCTATATTTGATGCCGATTCATCCACACTTCCATGCGCTTCTGAAAAGATTGGTTTTTCTATTTTGCGGACCTCTCAACGCGATTGAAAATGTTTTAGTAAGTTGTTTGTTCTCATTCATGGACAATTGGTATTTTCATGTAGGAATGGCCTATTTGTGTGACTTATGGAGCTATAGCTGGTTATCTCGTGGGGCTTGTGGCATCCTTGGGCTGCATTTTCTTCCGCAAGCGCCAGCATTATCTAAAAGAAGAGTAGAGTCTGGCTTCTGAGAATTAGCCGTGGAAGGCTTTTGATGCTAATAATAGTCTTGGGACGAAGTTAGGCCTTTGTTACTCAGCTACATAGCAATTTGATATCCAAGTTTGCTCTCTTTCTATATTCAGTATATCTTTCTTATTTTTCTAGGGTGTAGTCCATTTCTTTAGGATGAGAAATGATGTTCAAGAAGAGATACAGAAGTTCCTGAAGAAAGTTTTTGCAGGATGGATGTTAGTAGATCAAGCCAGTCTATCTTTAACAGTCTCTCTTTACTTTCACAAGTTAGGGGTAAGGTGTGCTTACACACTACCCTCCCCGGCTCCCACTTATGGGAGTACATTGGGTTTGTCGTTTGTTTGTTTGTTTGTTTGGATGTTAGTAGATTGGCAAGATATCGAGCATTTTGCTTCTGTTAACTTGGACAGACATTATGGATTTGTAAATTCAACCACTTGTAGACGTTTCTCTGGACATTCGGGTTACTACTTACAAGTTACAACACTTATGCTCTCTCTTATTGATGCTTTCTAATGAATATTCCTTTTTCCTCTCGCAAGCTTGCTTTTGTTCCATTTATTCACATCATTTGCCGTCTTATTGCAATCTCTACGTGGACTTTCAGAGTTGGGACCTAATTTTTGTGGGGTCTCAATTTACTCGTACTCTTTTACCGGTTTTGAGAAGAAAGAGAAACACGCCTCAAGTTCAGGATTTATTGAGATTCCTAACGATTTTCTCTTTTACTTTTTCTAGTTTGAAGCGAATTCTACCTTTTCTTATTTTCTTTAGCATTTTAGTCTAACAACCATTTCCGGTAAAACCACTTGTTTGAAATCTTTTCCAAAAATCAAACCTCGGCGAATTTAACCGCTTAGAAAAAAAAAAAATGTTATCTACACTATACTTTTGATAATCCACTAAACCCCCCACTTCCCTTAGCAACGAAGACTTGACAATGGACGTAGTATAGACACGAGGGTGGTGACATCTCACTGCTGACATTGTAAATATAGTAATAGTGTCCTAATTCTCAATCTCTTTTTCTGCGGTGCCATGAATAATCATTTTTTTGGTGTGAAGTAGGGCCATGACCAAAGACTTTGTCTTTGTGTTTGTCTTTCTTATTTCCTTTTGGATTTTCTTCTTCTTTCTCTAGAATTGTTTCCTTTACCTTCCTTTTAAACAATTATAATGCGAAAGGTCACTCACAAAGTAACTACCCAACTAGTAATTTGAACGATATGATATATCTTCTGACCCTTCTGCTAGAACGAGGCGAAAAATCAAATTATAATTTGTCCAACTTGTTCTAAATTAAGCGGATTGGGTGAAAGAGTTATGCAATGTTAGGTCAATTTGAGCTTATTCCAAGTTAGCCAGTCTAAAAGTTTAGGTCAATTTGGCAGTCTATCTAGCTCAAATTGTGCCTAAATCAACTCATAACAAGATTAATATAAAATAATACTCCATCTGCTTCAATTTGTTTGAATCTTTGCGGAGTACGTGGGTTAGATTGACTAATTTCGTGTGTGAAGTTGGATATAAATTCTCTGAGTTTTTTGATATAAAATGTATATATTTAAAAATAACATAAAAAGTACTATAAATTACAATAATTAATTTTTTTAATGATCAAAGATAATTTGTTTGACTCCCAAATAGTAAAAGATTTTATTTCTTAAACAGAGGAGTAAGTATTTAAAATTTGGCTGGTTTAAGTACAGTCATGATAACAAACTTACAGCCTTTCTTACTTTGGTTAACAAGTAAACAAATTATATTAAAAAAAAAAAAGAGATAAAAAAGAATTTCAGCTAGACTATAGGGTTAGTACCAAGTATTTAGATCGAATTGACCCGTTCATTTTGACCAAAGATAATTCTAAACTGAGTTATGATCAAATTGCTTATTAATTCAATCAATTTTAATTTACGATTTATTCCAACTCACTTATTGAAGGCCTTAAATTAAAAACAATGGACAGTCTAAACGGCATTGAGCCATTACCTAGGTCCGCGTTCTAATTACGCCAATGTTATATTCCAATTTGCTTCAGTTCTAACTCCAAAACTACCCTCTTATTTTAAATTGGAAAAGATGAAAAGCTCATACTATATCAAAGATGCCACGTCAGCTATGAAGATTCAAGCAATAAGGCAAGCTTTTCCCAGTCCACGTGTCATAGAGGTAAACAACAAATGGTCCCACAACCGAAGCCTTTAAAAACTCTTATATAGAGCCCCCTATAAGCGCCAAAAACGCACACACATACTCCACCCTCAAACCCCAAACACCACACCCTACCACCACTCTCTCCCTCTAAAAAACCCCCTCACTCTCTCTCTAATTTCTTACTTTCGAAAATTTCTCCGATCAGATACAGATCATCACCGGTAAGAATTCTTCTAAACCGATGGGCCAACTCGTATCGATTTCATCTTTCTTCTTAACGTTGAATAAATCTTTTGCTTTAATTTTGATTTTTTTTTTTTAAACAAGTAAATTGGTTGTGTTGGGTTGGGTTTGTGATTAATGACGGAGATTACGTGTTGCGATCAGTTTCCTTATGGTGCAGAGTAAGTTGTACTCTTTGGATTGTTGCAAGTTGCAACTTTTGTATTTGTTGTTTGTTCATTAAGGCTGGCCTTCCCTTATTTGAGTTCTCATAATAACAAAGAGGATTTTATGGGTGTCTGTTTTCTCCATTTTCTAGGTTTCACTATTCTTGAGAGCAGTGTGATAGAATCTAGGGTTTATAACGCCCAACAGCAGGTGATAAGAGACTGTTGTGTGTTATGCATACCGGGTGATTTTAGCTCTGCTACGTCTCTGGGTCTTCTTTTTTTTTTTTTTTTGTGTGTG
>ML358141.1:0-35696 GCA_005239505.1 Nicotiana paniculata | reverse complement strand
TTTTTTTTTTTTTTTTTGTGTGTGTGTGGGTGTGTCATTTGGGCCTTTGATGATATGCTAGAACTTCGTTATTTGTATTTGTTCTTGTCTCACGTTATATGTAGTCTGCTGCACTAAGTAGTTAACCTTTAGTTTCCTCCATTGGCATATCAGAAACGTACTTTGCGTATGTCTCAGTGTTGAATAGCGATCAATCCAAAAAAGTAAAATATGTGAAGGGAAAATTAATTCAGTCCCGACCAATGAAGATGGCTCAAGAATTTTGGCAGTCTTTATTCTCTGGTTTCTCTTAAGTATTTTATGCATTGTGTCCCCATTTTGTGGCCTTTCGACTGTGAATTTTGATGTAATTTCATTTTCTGTGTATTCGCAGCCCATTCATCTTGTTTTATTGCTGTGCCAATCTGGTGATACTGTGATTGTTCTTATCCTTATTAGCAGTGGCGAATCTATATGGTTAAAAATTATTATAGTTAAACTTGCTTGCCTTGAGTATTTTGTGATAGTATCACCTATTGGTCTTCCAACTATGATGTAATTGCTTTACTTTGATTTTGTTGAATCTGTTTCATTAGTTTTATTTTTGAGCAAATTGGAAGCAAATGTGTTACCCTTCTACAATGGAAGTAAGTTGGCTCTTTTAAATTGCTCACATCAAAATACTCTAGGTTCTTTGACACCAAAGTGGACCTCTCCCCCATCCCCAATAGAAAAAATGTTCAATCGGCTAATCTCGAGAATTGTTTAGAAGATCTTTTTTTCTATGTGCATGGGTGGGTGTATAATTCAATCTAGGGGATCATCCAAACCCGTTAGCTTTGGCTCGGACCCTGCATATATTCTTAATAATTTACAAGATATGTACACATAATTGATTCGTCATTGCTTCATCTTATTGAGGACATGACTCTCGATCGGAAGACATGGAGAACGAGTATTAGGGTTGTAGGTTGACATATAGTTGCGAGTCTCTCCTAGGCTTGTCAGTAAAACTAGTCCTATTATTGTATTTGCTTATTTCCGGTTCGTTATTTGTACATATTGTGTTATTCTCTTCCTTTACCCTATTATCTTGTTGTTGCTACTGTTTGTTGTTTTAGTTCACTGTTCCTTGAGCCGAGGGTCTACCTGAAACAAACTCTCTATCTTCATAAGGTAGGGGTAAGGTCTGTGTACACACTACCCTTCCAAGACTCCACTTGTGGGATTACACTAGATTTGTTGTTGCACAAATAATTGATTCGAACCCAATTAAAAAATGAGTTGTGGTAGAATCCCGAAATCAAACTCATAAGGTTCAAATCCTGAATTCGCTTCTATCTATGTGCAACTATAGTAGTAGCTTTGGTCAGGAAGAATTGGAGGAGCATTTAAGTATAATCACTTTATGCTTTTCTTTCTCTTTGTGATGTCGTTATGTGAATGAGAGTAGTCAACCTTACCTTTTGATTTAATTGATCAGATCCAAGCTATTCAATGGGATGTGACAAACCAGAGAACTTGCCAGACCCTACTTCATTTCATGCTTTTGATGATCTTTCCCTCAGCATCAGACAAAGTGGAGCTGTTGATTATAACGGTGTTGTCCAAGGTGGGTTCAGTTCTGGGGCTAATGTCACATCCTTCCCTTTTGTATCTCCGCCAGCGGCCCGTCCTCTTCCAGGAAATGTTAATGAGATGAACAACTTTCAGATGGCCAATTTGAAGAATCTCTACAGCTATCATCACCAGCTTGAACCAAATTTGGCTAATGTTAGAAATATTGCACCCATCTTTCCCCCTCCATCAGGAATGCCACATTCCATGGGAAATGCAGCAGAGATATACCATTCAAATATGAATAACAACATGCTGACCTCAGATAGTTTCTTGAATGAAGCTGTCTTGTCCAAGGGAATTCAGAATCCAGGGGTCAGCATGAATTTTATGCCTATGCAAAGCAATGCAGCTGGATGTTTTGGAAAGGCTGGGAAAGCCACAGGTATTAATCAAAATAGCTCGCAGGCAATTGGAACTCCTTTTGACATAGGGTATAGCATGCAGAATACTAAAAGTATTAGTGGAATAGGAATTCATAATGATGTCAAGGTCAATCCTGTTCCTTTTTCTTCCCCAGAAAACATTGATGGTAGTTTTCTGACCCTTGGAATAGGAAGTAACATAGATAATAGATCTAAGTTTAAATTCAGTGCCAAAGAGGTCAGCAGCAGACTGGAGGAAGCTGTCTTGTCACAAAATAACAACTCTCATGTCCAACAAATGAAAAGAAGTATCTCAACTTTCACTCATGCTGTTCCTGGTGGTATTCCAAATTTCAATCGTGATAGTGGTGGTTTGCCCAATTCAGCCAGGAAATTCGGTGTTTCAACCTGCTCTTCAAACAATGATGAAATTGTGCTTGCTCCAGGCTCTAGAATAAGTGCACCTCCATGTGTTAACTTAACCCCCGACACGCGACTTAATTCTTCTAACAGCACAAACTTAGGTGCTGTTGGTAAAGCTGATCTAAGACTTGCTGAACCTGTTCCCTTCAAGTGCGTTCAAGGTGGTTTGCCTCCTCTTTCATTGCCATTTAGCAGCAATTCAACATTACCCCCTCATCTTGGATATGCTAAAACGGTGGCATCTCCTGAATCTGCTCAACCTGTTTGGGTAGCAGCTCCTTTATCTGCTCAACCTGGTTTGGTAACAGCTCAACCAACTATTAAGCAGCAGAGTAACTGTCACCCAAACATTTCCAGGAACCAATCTTTCATGGAATCTCTTATTCTCGGTCATGGTGGCAGCGGAGTGAGGCAAGACCATTTAGGTGCGTTTATAAATTTCTATTTCTGTTTCCTGAATTTACCGGTAATCAAGTTATCCATTTCGTACTTTACCACTATAGCTTATGCTGACAGTTGATTATGATTGGATTTCTTGATCCTATTTTCCTTAGTAGAAATTTATCATTATGGTAGACCATAACCTCTTCTTTTCAAGGATAAGGTAACCCGGTGCACAAGGCATCTTGCGTTCATGAAAGATACCGGGAAGGGCCTCATCCAAAGGGGTGTAACCTTAATGTAAGCATTCATGGTTGCTTCCACGGCTCGAATCCGCAACCTATAGGTCACATGGAGATAACTTTATCGTTGATCCAAGGCTCCCCTTCTCTTCTTTTCCAGGATGATTATTTTATTTTGAGGCAAGAGATTTTAGTGTATGTGCATGACAACTGAAATAGTTGTTTATCAAAAACAAGAAGCGATTGTTTCTGCTTGCTGTGTTAGAATTCCTAAAATATTCATGGGACTACTGGCTCAATTTGTTGCTTTTGTTGCGATATATGTTCTAAGTTGGCAGCTTCCAGGATAATCCTAGGATATGTTTTTGCACCCTCAACTAACTCTCAACCAAACAGACATGACTATGGACAGTCCATTTACCTCATTTTAAGAAAATTTTGCATATGATATTTACTTGATTGATATATTGTCAATCATCGATTTAATGAGAAGTGTTATCTCTCTTTTTTTAAATACTCTTCGCATGGTATCAACTCCTCTACAAGATTCTAGAGATTTATGTAATTCTTTTTCCCGGTAAATGGTGTTATTATGCCAAGTGTTTCTAAAAGCAAAAAATGCAAAAGGTGACAAAGGCTCTGGGGTTGAAGCAAAAAGCGTGAAGTGAAGAACACAATTTATAGATAAATCAAAAAAATACAAAACATATACGAATTAAGTACTATAATAAATAATAATCATATTGTATTTTAAATAAATATATCAGCATCCCACATAATACTATTCTATATTAATTCAACTCCTTTTCTGATAAGGATATATTAATCCATTTCCTTCAAATTTTAGTTTGATCACCTCTTGCTGGAATCAATCTATGTATCATTGTTTGAAGTGCATACTTCTTTAAAGCGCAAGGCTTCGCTCATGAAGCAAAAAACACGAAGTGATAAGGTCTATGGGCTTGAAGTGAAAATCGCGTACAATTTAGTAAAAGGCATATGTCCTCACAGCTACACGCAGACCTTTTTTTAGTTTCTCTCATATATTAATATTTGCTGATGACATAATGCTAATTGATGAGACACGAGGCGGCGTCAACGAGAGGCTGGAGGTTTGGAGACCGGCCATTGAGTCTAGGGGTTTCATGATGAGCAGGACTAAGGCGGAGTACCTAGAGTGCAAGTTCAACGTCGAGCTGACAGAAGCGGGATTGGACGTGAGGCTTGAATCACAGGTCATCCCTAAGAGGGGCAGTTTCAAGTACCGTGGGTCGGTTATCCAGGGGATCGAGAGATCGACGAGGATGTCACACACCGTATAGGGGTGGGTGGATGAAGTGGAGGTTAGCGTCTGGAGTCTTGTGTGACAATAAAGTACCACTGATACTCAAACCCTTAGGGGTTGGCCTGGTAGCAATTGACTTGAGCCTTGGGGTTTGCTCCCTTTCAAGCTCTCAAGTTCGAAACCCACTGGGTGCAAACAATTTCTGAGGGCCATCGGACGGGGTAAAACCTGATTTAACCGTAGTGCACTTGCGAGAAACTCCTTGCCGAGGGCTTGTGCACCCCTGGGATTAGTCGGGGCTCTAAGAGACTCGGACACCCAGGGCTATCAAAAAAAAAAAAAGTACCACCGATACTCAAAGGTAAATTTATAGAGCGGTGGTTAGACTGATCATGTTGTTGGGGATAAATGTTGGCCAGTTAAAAACTCACATATTCAGAAGATGAAAGTAGTCTAAATGAAGATGTTGAGGTGGATGTGTGGGCACACTAAGATGGATAAGATTAGGAATGAAGATATTCGGGAGAAGGTGGGTGTGGCCCCCATGGACGACAAGCTGCGGGGCTCGGATGGTTTAGGACGTTCATAGGAGGAGCCAAATGCATCGGTGGGAAGGTGTAAGTGGCTGGCTTTGGTGGAGAGGCAGCGTAAGAAGTATTGGGGAGAGGTGATCAGGCAGGACATAGCGCGACTTCAGATTACCGAGGACATGGCCCTAGACAGGAAGTTGTGGAGGTTAAGATTGTAGGTTAAGAGGTGGTTGTGCATATTTCTACGGCGCACCAGAGTGTGGCTTGTCTGTTAGGACTTAGTCTTAGACTGTTAGTGGTTTATGTTGAGTCCACACTACTATTTTGTTTGTCTTAGTGTCGGGCTTTATCTACTGGTTATTGTTTTGCTTTTCATCTATTTTCTGATTTGGTGGTGCTCTTATTTTTTTCTATGGTTTCTATTGATGATAATTTTCATCTTGTATTCGTCTTGTTGAGCCAAGGGTCTTACGGAAACAGCCTCTCTGCCCCTCGGGGCAGAGGTAAGGTCTGCGTACACAATACCCTCCCCAGACCCACTCGTGGGATTTCACTGGCTCGTTGTTGTTGTTGTTGTTGTCGTCGTCGTCGTTGTCTCATATGTTAGTATTCTTGTCCTTATGGATTCTACGAATTGCCTAGTAGTCTAAATGCAATCTTATTGACTTACTGTGGTACGCAACATTGTTATGACCAAATTTTTTCAGGTCAGCAATCTTTTGTTAATGTTCCGCATCCTTGGGGTGATAACCTATTTCCGGAAAGAATGGGAGCTCAATTTGCAGGATGGAGTGGCATCCAACCTGCCCCTGGCAATCAATTTCCTAAGAGGCTAGGTGTCCAGCTTAATGATGGGGTTATTTCTCAAGCTACTCGGGAAGGTGTTCTTCCCGGGATGGGAGGCATCCAGCAAATTAGAAAGGGTAAATCATGTCGAACTATTGTGGCATGCACTTGTACTTATATGTTAAAAAAAGAATACTATATCTTCATTAAGAATTAGTTTATCAGATAAAAAAAGAAGCCAAAAATATATTAAGCTTCCATGAAAATTTTGGTTAGGCACTGCTGGGAAAAAATAATGTGGCAGATGATAATCAGAGTGAGGATGATGATTATGTCCATCAGTCATAGTGGTTGAACTTCATTTATAGCTATTTGGACTTGCTGAAATACTGAGGCAGATTAGGCTGTGTTAGATGGATATTTAATATGATTTGACGTACCCATGTTGAACAGGTGTGTGTATTGTGTGGATTCTTCAGAATACACTAAAACCAGAAAAAAAATGCACCTTTTGCAAATACTTCCACTGTGCCATTTTAGATACATACTCATAAGCGAATCCATTGAACTTTGAGATCAGAACATTGTGCAGCTGAGTTTGCATTTTACCTTTTGTCAAATGCTTTTCTCATTTTTTTTTTCCGATGGCAATAATTTTGTAGGTAACTCACATCAGTCTCGAGATCATGGACCTACCATGCACCCCACTGGACTTCTTCACCCCCCTTTGGCTATGGGTATCTGCTAACTTTGTTCATATCAGATAAATGCTTCAGTTTGTTTTTCTATGAATTCAAAGTGATCTGACCTCTGCATAACATCTGAAGAGATTGTTCTGATGTCGTCTAGGTCAGCCTTATGGTGGTTCAGCGGCTAAGTATAATGTTACTGGACTACCCTATCATGCTGGTATGCCACAAACCCATTCTAAGGAACTCTCGTTGTTGGTTATTTCATTGACAATGTCTGTCATTTGCATCTTTGGTGGCATGCGCTTTATAGTGCCAAAACATGCTGATTCCTGATTTTTACTCTGTAACATTTGCTACACCCAGGTCAAGGCATTCCAATTTCAAAGGTTGATGCAACGCCTCAGGCTTCGAGTATTCATGGCCATGTTTCCCTTAAAAGAAGAGCAAATGGAGCCCCTCCAATTGCTCCTACATGTCAGCGAAGGAGAACAATGGCTCAACATAGATATCAACAGCTGATAGCACAGAGGCAGAGCTCTAATGCTCCAGTTCCTGCCTCTTCTCCTTCTCTTCCTTTGCCCCATGTAAAGTGCCAAGGTATCTCAAGCTATCTCACATCTGTTTTCTGTATTTTTGAAGTGTAATTAATTTGTTAGACTTTGATCTTCAAGATACTGTTTCTTGTGCTTTCCATTATAATGTGGTTTGTGTTGTAACTCTCGGAAACGATGTGCAATTTGTTTCTTCACCACGGAAATGTACACGACCTACATTGTTCGTTAGCATTTCCACGAGTTCATCCTGGAGGACGTCATTTCTTCTCCTGCTCTGCGTTGATCAGTCATCTAGCTGTATTATATATGTTGATGTGCTGCAACTCTGTTGTGTTTCTATTTCTTCTGACATCTATATCGCGGTAAATTACAAGTTTTGACACCATAGATGTGACTATAGACGTCAGCTACATGGCCAGCCATGTGCAGGTATACAGGTAAGGTACAGATCTAGAAGTTGGATTTGTCATCATCACCTAAATTTCAAGATTAGGAGCTGGGGTAGGCTAATAATTGTATAGTTTGATATACGAGTGTATTTTAGTAGTTAAATAGAGAAGTCACTAAACCAAGACATATTGTTGAATATATTCTTAATAAATACTCCATCCTTTTCAAATTATGTTAACCTATTCTTTTTAGTCAGTTTCAAAAAGAATGAACTCTTTTCTAATATAGAAACTTTTAATTTAGGATTCCAATATTACTCTTAATGAGAAGCTTTCACAGCCACACAAATGATATGTCATGTTGTACATTATAAGTATCAAAAGATTTATAACCTCAGAAATGTTTTGGCATGTTTACAACCACAAGTTTCAAAAGTTTCTCTTTTTCTTATCCCGGTCTAATAGGTCCACATAAATTAAAATGGTGGGAATATCTAATATATTATCCTGTAAGTGTATCTTATTAGATGATAGTTTCCTAGTACTCTATGCGAATACACACACACACGGCGGCGACAAAAAACAACGAGCCTATGTTTCTCCATCGTAGTTGTGGGCAATACACCCTATGTGAGCAAACCTGATGTGTATTCCACACCCACTGGCGGAAGCACCCTTGTCCAAGGGGTGTCGCCGGAAATTTTTAGGTAAAAATGTTATATATGTTTATATACTATATGTTGAATCTCCTTCTTCTTTGTGTATTTACTTATTTATATTTTGACTTTCCTTAGTGAAAATCCTGGCTCCGCCACTGTCCACTCCCATGTCATCTATATGGGTGTTGCTCTTTGGTGTATAGTAGTAAATCAATTACATGTGCTATATGGGTGTAGCTCTTTGGTGTATAATGTGCTGAGTATGTAATGTACTCCACCATCTATTTCTATGGTTTATCAATCAGGCTGTGTATGGCTGTCCACAATGCCTTGTTTCTACTACAAACATTCTATTCGAGGTTCTTCTACAAACTTACAGATCAGTTGTTTTTGTTTTTGAACTGCAACTTTGTAGGAGAACCTTGAATGGAATGTTTGTAGTAGAAACAAGGCATTGTGGACAGCCATACACACAGCTGCTTACATTCATTGTACCCATTTTACTGCTTAATGTTACTGTTGAAACAACATTGTAATTTTGGAAAATTTTATCAGATTCTGAAGAATCAGCTCAACAACCCATTGGAGAAAAGTGCCTGTTGTGCAAGAGGGATGTGGCATTCAACCCCGAAGGCCCTGTTTCTCGGCCCGCTGTTCCACCAGCTGTTGCTGTTCTTCCCTGTGGACATGTATTTCATGACCATTGTCTGCAGATTATCACGCCAGAAGACCAGTCAAAAAATCCTCCTTGCATTCCTTGCGCTTTAGGTGAAACATGATATGATCTGTTTCCTCAAATTATTTTGGGACGGGAGTTTTTGTAATCTGACATTGCAAAAGACAATGAAAGGGCTCCCAACTTTTTGTAAAGGGTGTGAACACAATTAGGGTATAGTTCGTGGAACTGTACATATAGGAGGTGGTGACAATAGAGCCCCATGGGTAGAGATTATCCCCATTATGTAAAGTTACATAGAACCTCAGCTTTTGACCCCTGTGAATGACAGAACTATTAAACTGGAACATCCAAGTTACAGCTGTTTTGTTGGGCCGAGTGTCTATCGAAAACCGTCTATCTACCTTTAGCAGGTAGGTGTAAGGCATGCGTACACCCTTCCCTCCCCAGATTTCATTTGTGGGATTATACTGGGGATTTTTTGTTGTTGTTGTATCCAAGTTACAGCTGATCTCGTCAACAATGACTTCTAATCTATTCATTAGGAGTACGATTCATAAGATTTCTACTCCTGTGGATTCTGGTGGATAACTAACCGCAGTCAGTGACGAGGATCGGTTCTACAATGAGCAGGTATTTGAACCATTGTCTCTGTTGCTACCCATACATTTAAGTGGGAACTCATATTTTCTTAGGATCAGGTTATAGTCCTTTGTTTCTACGTTGGACTTCGTATTTTTAATTCTTCAACACCTTCCATCCCTCCCGAAAGTAATATTAAAACCATAACATATACACATATTATAATAATTCAAAGTAACCTGTCAAAGGGAGACCAGAAGCTGGTGGGAAATTTGACATGTTGCCTTGCGCAGGTATAAAGAATAAGGCATTGACCTTAGTAGTTCCTTTTTTATAGCTTTACTCGCATATAAATCTCTTGTAGAACCTTGACTTGAAAATGTAGGACCTATAGCAACGCACCGACATAATTAGAACTTGAAACATAGGTTTTTCTTTCTTTAGGATATTTATAAAACAGCAACTTGTTAATTTGGAAACATAATTCAAATAATAATAAAAAGAATAAGCTGGCTCAAACGCTCAATGTTTTACCAGAGAAATGGTAATCCCCTTTTTATACGATGTAACGAAGGAAATGAAGGGCTAATCCTAGTTAAGCTTAATAACAGTTAGATCTATGAATCCGATGATGAATGGTGAATCTAACCGCTGCAATAATAAATGCAAGACAAAGATATGAATGATATTGATAATGAATACACAAAGTGAGTATGTAAATTAAATGCATGCAATGGCAATAAATGTAATAATGAAGGATATCTCGTCGGAATATTAAATGGCTAGAGTCAATCAACTCTTTGTCAGCAGTGTAGATGATAGAAAATATTGGTGGAATACAAGATTCTTGGATCTTGTATATGAAAAGGTATCTTCAAACTCGAAAATCAATAGAAAAGACAGGTTTTGTATATTCTTCAATAGTCAATGTCACAAAGAATTCTTCCAGAAGGTTTTTCATCCCCTTTTTTTCCTTTTTCTTTTCCTATATATAGGGAACATTCTTTTGAAACCCTAGACAAGTACAAATGAGAATATGCTTACGAATATTCTCTCTTCTAGACCTAAACCTAAACCTATTTTGGCGCTATCGTCCGTTCCTCTATTCGACCAAATATTGACCCCTTTATTGGTCGTCTTAGACTTCGACCTCGATCAACGAAGCCATTGTATTTGATCTAAATTTTGACCAATACAGTTAGTCCCTCCGCTTATTAAGGTCGTGGTCTCCCCGTCCTTGATGAGCATATTACGCCGTGCCCGTTATGAAAGAAATTTGGACGCGACGGTTGGCTTGAACGAAACCAGGTTATTAATTTCCGACAAGGCTGCAATTGGCGTAGGTGACGTCAGGTATGATCACTGTCATGCGTGTCATCATTACGTATCTTCTCGATGCAGGTCTGCACGGTTGGTGCTTCGATTCTGGTGCCATTGACGGTTTTTTGCCTCGATTTTGATGCCACTCAGCCCTATAAATAGGGAAGGGGGTTCTCATTTGAAATTTTTACTGCTTCTCTCTTCTTTGGCACCCATTCTTGTTGTGTGTTCCTTCTCCGTTCTTGGTGATCTTTTCACTTCCAATTTCCAGTTCTTCTCTCAATCGCTAACCCCATTCTCTCATTTTGTTACTCATATATTATATTGACGTCATGTCGACTCCTCCTCTTAGTCATGATGATGTTTCCGATGCCACCCCTTTGTCGGTGGCCATTCTCCCTACTGACGAGGAAGCTTCGATTGAAGGAGATGACAGTTTTCCCACCGTTGAGGAGGTGGTGCCTAAAAACCCTATGATTAGGAACGATTTTCCTAAAGGACCCGCTCCTGCTCCTGAGCCCGAGCTTTCTAAGTCGGGGCAGACCGAATTGGCTGATATGAGGGCTAAATACTACATCCCTCCTCATTCGAGATCGGCTACACTCTCCCTCTTCCTCGGTTAGCTGAAGAATTTTTCGCTTCTATGAAGTTTGCCCGACGCAGCTTTCTCCTTACCTATACAAGGTCTTCCTGATGCTGGCTAAATACGCGGAACTGGCCGGTTGCGAGGTCGACCTTCGCCACTTATTGCACCTGTTCTTGCCTACGTTCTTTAGAGGTACTCTGATACACTTGCAGAATCGTGGGACGAAAGGATTAGTGGCCGGAATGGACGATAAGGTGAGTCGACTGTTTTGGCGCAAGTACTTCTTCGTCAGAACTGGGCATTTGGTAACAGACCTGACTGGGTTTCCTGAGAGGTGGAATTATAGTCATAAGTACCTTCTCGTACCCTCCACCACTCACTCTTTGTTATTTTCTTTTCTTTTCGGGCCCTGATACGTTCGCCGTCTTGTTTTCAGCTGTGAAGCATTCTCCTTCTCTTATCTTGGACATGGAGGGTTAGGTGGCTCGCGTGTTGCCTCATGTTGTGGGGATTCGTGATTTGGATTCTTTTCATAGGTGTTATGGACCTAAGATCCCGTCTCCTAAGTATTCTTATTCCCTTGTTCGGCTTCATCCCTTACTGTTTTCCGACTTAATTCCTCGTGGCTACCAGGCCGGCGGGTTTCTAAGAAGGCGAAGACACATGCTCTTGCTTTTTGCCAGAAGGTGACCTCGGTTGTGATGGAGTTCCTTTAGTCGAGTCTGTGCGAGATCACACTCAGACTCCACAGTTAGGGGAACCCGCCTCTTCGGACGTCGTTATCCCCGACGAGGCCCCACCTCAACAAGTTCTCCTTTTTACCAACGAGTCATCTCATGGCGAAGAACCGTCGCTGAGGAAGAGGCGGAGGGTGGAAACGGGGAAGGCCGTGGTTGTGGAAGAGACGGGGAAAACCATGTCTCTCGAAGCGGAGCCGAAGTCATTTCCGGTCATAGAGGTGGTTGCTATGTCAGAATCTGTTTTGAAAGAATGACCTCCCAGGTCGAGGGGATAGGAAGTGGCGAAGAGTTTGTGCGGGTTATGGAGGGTAGCTCTTCGTCGACGGTGAGAAAAAATGGTGATGTCCACGCTGGGGACGTCGATTCTGGTTTTGACATCAAACCCGAAGAAGTACGGGCTTTTACGGAGAGGACGACTCATGTGGAGATAAGGACGGGGGGTCCCAATCGCCGCATAGTCATCCCCGTAGATTTCAACCTTTTGGTCGACACCGAGCGCATGGCGCCGTCATTTGCCCTTTTGTGCGCTGATGCAGAGAACAGAACGCTGCAGACATTGAAAGATGCCGACCTCTCCCTTGGCATATCGGGAATGGCCCTAGGGGTGAGTATTTTCTTCTAAGCTTTTGCATGTTCCGCTAGTATCGCTTTTACCTTGGCTAATCTTGTTTCCTTTTGCTTGCTAGACTCTCATCCTCGACATTGAGCGTGACCAGCGGGAGGAGTAGAGGGTTGCTCATTATATGAGGATGGATTCCAAGTACAGAGAGTACCGCTCTAAGTACCGGAAGGTGGTCAGGAGCGTTGGTGAAGACGACCAGTTCCGGGAGCTGCGTGATGAGATTGGGAGGAAGGATGAAGAGCTGAAAGAGAAGGACGAGGAGATTATGAATGCTATTAGCCGGTGCAGTGAGTATTGAAGTCTAAGGAGGACGAGCTTGAATTGGGCAAGGGGATAGTGGCCGAGAACTCAGATCTCCAGGCGCGGGTGGCGTCCTAGAAGGTTGAGCTCGAACAGAGCAAGGCGAGGGATGCCGATATGAGGGCCGAGTTGAGTGCCAAAGTCGGGGAGTTGGAACTGGCTGAGAGGACCAGGACGACCTCGGTAGCGGAGGCGGCCACTCTGGCGGGAACCTTGCGCGTCTACAAGTCTGAGCGAGCTAGTGAGGTGGAGACTTCAGCGCTTAAGGTGGCAAGGTTGGAGGAACACGTTGGGAGTTTAGAGGCAGAGCTGGAAGGATTAAATGAGCAGATCGTGCTGAGGGCTGAGAAGGAACAGCTGGCCCGGCCGTCTACTTCTCAAGCTTCTGTCGATGTGAGTGTGTCGGGGGAGTTATATGAGATGTGGGTTCATGCTGAGGCTCAGCTAGATGTGTACAAGTCTTTGAGGGTTGTTGGGAAGGTTTCCGAGGAGGAGCTTACCAATGTTCGTGTTAAGGCACGGGCAGCCCGTGAAGCTTGTGGCTATGCGCCTGATTCGCCTGGCGGGGACGATGATGATGATGTCGTGTATGGGCTTGCCTCTGATCCTTGGTATGACGACGAATATGCTGAAGGGGATGATGCGGCGTAAGGCCTTGTACTTGATTTTAGGTTGTTTTGTTATTTTTGTGAGGGCGCACTCGAGCCCATTGGAAAAGAAAACGACTCGTGTAACCCAATCAATTTATAAGATTGGTTACCTTTTTGTTGTATGTTTTGCTTTCTTGTTACCTGTCTTATTTCATCGTGATGTTGTTCCCGGGAGGCTGATCGTAGACCGACTTGGGGTCAATATTTGGTAAGACGCAGGATAGTTCGAGATGGATCAAATGTAAGTGATTCGAGCGAAGTCGAATGTAAGTAGTTCGAGCGAGGTCGAATGTAGGTGATTCGAGCGAGGTCGAATGTAGGTGATTCGAGCGAGGTCAAATGTAGGTAATTCGAGCGATGTCGAATGTAAGTGATTCGAGCAAGGTCGAACGAAATGTAGGATGTAGGATGTAGTGCGATTTGGAGTTGTGCGAAAAATGTTGTGTGTTGCTTTGTTTATTCATTTCATTGGAGAATTTTACATTGGTCAATACATATATTTGAGAAGTTCTCCATCTATCTAGTCCTTTCATCGGTCTGCCTGGAGTGGCGGACAGGCAGAGCGATGAATAACAAACTTGAACTTCGAGGTGCCCCCTTCGTCGCCTCATTAAAAACCTCCTCGGCAAAAACCCAACGCCTAAAAATTCGAGTGAGGGAAAAAGAGTACGACTTAGAAGATGTCTGTTTTCAGAAGTTGAAGTATTTGAGGTGGGCGACGTTCCAATTGTTTGAGCAGCTTTCCTTCCATTGTCTCTAGTTGAAATGACCCTTTGTTAACTGCTGCTATGATTTTGTATGGTCTGTCCCAGTTGGTTCTTAACTTGCCCTCTTTTGGGTCTTTGCTTGCATGTGTTTTGGCCTTGAGCACGTAGTCCCTGACTTTGAGTGGTCTGATTTTGGCTTTTTTGTTGTAGTACCATTCTGCTTGCTGTTTTTGGGAGACCATTCTTATGTATGCCATATCTCTTCGCTCTTCTACCTCGTCGAGGTCTTGTTTCCTGTTCTCATCGTTTCTTGGTCTACTTTCATTGGAGTATCTGAGGCTCGGTTCACCGACCTCGACCGGTATGACTGCATCGGTGCCGTATACCAATGAGTATGGAGTTTCTCCTGTGCTTGTCTTTGGCGTAATGCGGTACGCCCATAGCAACTCTGGTAGGAGTTCTGACCACAGTCCCTTGGCGTCTTCGAGTTTCTTTTTCATGATGTTTAATATTTTTTTGTTGGAGGATTTGGCCTGACAATTTCCTGCGGGATGGTATGGCGTAGAGAGTATTTGCTTGATGCGCCACTTCTCGAAAAACTCAGCTGTCTTTTTCCCGGTGAATTGTGGTTCGTTATCATAGCTGATTTCCTTGGGGATGCCTAAATGGCATATGATGTTCCTCCATATGAATGTGATGACCTCCTTCTCGCGTATTTGGGCGAAAGCACCTGCTTCTACCAATTTGAAAAAGTAGTCAGTTAAAACTAAAAGGAAACGTACATTACCTCGACCTGCTGGAGTGGTCCTACGATGTCCATTCCCCATTTGATGAATGGCCAGGGCGACGTGGCTGAGTGGAGGTTCTCGCCCGCTTGGTGTATCATAGGGGCGTACTTCTAGCATTGTTCGCATTTTTTGACGAAATCGGCGACTTCTTTTTTCATGGTTGGCTAATAATAGCCAGCTCGTATGAGGCACCTGACGAGGGATCGATTACCGGTATGGGCACCGCAATGGCCCTCTTGTACTTCCTCGAGTACTCGTCTTTTTTGGTTTGGTCCCAAACATTTCGCCATGGGTCCGCCTAACGTCCTTTTATATAAGTCTTTGTCGATGATGTTGTACCTAACTGCCTACATTCGAAGCTTTCTGGCTTCTTTTTTGTTTGGTGAAAGTGTTCCCTCCTGCAAGTATGTTATAATACGGTTGCTCCAGTCCCAAGTTAAGTTTACGGAGTGTACCTCAAGTTGATCTATCGACGAGTGGGGTAACGTGATGATGCTCCCCTTTCCGTTTATGCTTTTTGTTGCTGCTTCCAGTTTGGCGTTTTTAGCTCGGGGTATTTGATCGAATTGACATTCGTCGAATTCTGGCAGCAATTTATGGATTTCCGTTTTGTACTTTTGTAGCCTTTGCTCTTTGATCTGGTAAGTCCATGTGACTTGGTTGACGACGAGTTGTGAGACATATCGAAGGACGACCCGTCGTGCTCCATATTTGAGAGCTAGTTTCAATCCTTTATTTTTGCGGACCAATACTGCACTTACCGCTACTTTTGACACGTCTAAATACACCAGGAGGCGTTCGTCGGGTTCATCTTTGGCGAGCAGTAGGGGCGAGGTTAGATATGCCTTTAGCTCCCTTAAGGTTTCTACGCATTCCGAGTTCCATGGGAGTCCGTTGTCTTTTTTTAGGATGTTGAAAAAAATTTGGCATTTGTCGGAGGATCACGAGATGAATCTTGATAGGGCAGCTATACAACCGGTCAGTTTTTATACCTATTTCTTGATGGTCAGTAGTTCAGATATTCCTTCAATAGCTTTGATTTGGTCAGGGTTGACTTCTATTCCTCTTTGTGGCACCAGGAAACCGAGGAACTTGCTCGAGGTTACGCCGAAGGCGCACTTCTCAGGGTTTAGCTTCATTTCGTAGTGCCGCAGTATATCGAAGGCTTCTTTCAGGTGATCGATATGATCTTATTTCCTTTTGGATTTGACCAACATGTCATCTATGTATACTTCCATTGTTTTGCCAGGCTGTTCTTTGAACATCTCGGTGAGCAGTCTCTGATAGGTTGCTCCCGCGTTCTTTAGCCCAAATGGCATGACTCTATAGTAATATGTCCCTTGGTGAGTTATGAAAGTGGCCTTTTCCTGGTCTTTCTCCTCCATGAGGATTTGGTTATACCCTGAATAGGCGTCCATGAATCCTAATAGTTCGTGTCCCGTCGTTGCATCGATGAGCTGGTCGATGTGCGACAGCGGAAAGGATTCTTTTGGGCATGATTTGTTTAGGTCTATGAAGTCTACGCACATGTGCCACTTCCCATTTTTCTTCTTCACCATGACCACATTGACGACCCATTGGGGGTATTTAGATTCTCTGATGGAGCCATTGGCGAGAAGTTTTTCTACCTCCTCGCGGACTGCTTCGTTGATTCCGGCATTGAATTTTCTTCTCATTTGCCGTACTGGAGCGTAGAGTAGATCTACATTCAATTTGTGTGTTGCGATGTCCTTTGAGATACCTGGCATATCTGCATGGGAGAAAGCGAATAAGTCTGCATTGTTAGTTAGAAATTTATGAAATTTACCTGGTTCGAGAGTTTGTGGCTGATGTCTTTTTTATTTATTCGAACGGGGTCCAGGTCTTCTAATGTTGACCTCACGGCCTCTACAATGTCGGGGTCCTTGATGACGTCGTTTTGCTTGTCGGATTTGGTCCCCGACTTTGGTAATTGCTATGCTTCTGAGATTGTTCCCTTCAACTGTTGTGTATATGTGCAGTCTTGGGAGATGCGGTAGAATTCTTGGGCCGTGCACTGCTCGCCTCGAATGCTGAATATCCCCAACATGTAGGGAAATTGATTAAGTGGTACATGTTGGATGGAATGGCCCTCATGGTGTGTATCCACGGTCGTCCTATGATGGCGTTATAGGTTGTATCCTGGTTCATGATGTGGAACGTTGTCTCTAAGGTGACGCCCCCGGCTAAGACGGGCAGCATTATTTCTCCTGAAGTTCTTTCAACTACATTGTTAAACCCTGTCAGTGTTATGCAGCGTGGTACTACCTTATTCTCGAGTTTCATTTGGGCGAGAACTCGGGGGTGGATAATACATGCGCCGCTCCCATCGTCGACCATTATTCTTTTTACATCAGTATCTACAATTCGTAAGGTAATAACAAGGGCATCAAGGTGAGGGAAAGCCAAACCGTGGGTATCTGACTTATCGAAGATGATACTGTCTTCGAGGTCGTTGTACCGTTCGTATGTGATAGAACGCTTCAGTTTATGCGTTGTAGTGAAATTTACATGGTTGATTGCGGTTTCATCACCCCCTCCAATGATCATTTGGATGGTGCGGGTAGGGGATGGTGGCTTTGGGGGCCTTGATGTTGTTCTCGTCCTCGGCCGAAGTTTGCTCTCCTGTGGTCGCTCATCAATTCTTTTAAACGTCCTTGGTTGAGCATGTTCACCACTTCTTGTCGCAAAGCTATGCAGTCTTCGGTCTTGTGACCTCGCTCCCGGTGGAACTCGCAAAGAGCATTCGACCTTCTGGTGTTCGGGTCGGACTTCATCATTTGTGGCCACTTTACCTTCGGGCTGAGTTTTTTTCCGTGTGTACACTATCTATGAAGGGGAAACACAAAAAATGTGAGTAGATAAGAGTGAAGGCATACCTCTCTCGTTTCGTTGGGTTCCTGTGTTTTGCCTGGACAGCCCTTCTGCGTGGCGAGGATATGGTGGGATAGCTATTCTGACATAAGGTTGGTGTCTGTCCCTATTGGGGCGTGGGCCTAATTGATCTCTTCGGGCATCATTGCGGCGATCTCGCCTCGACTCTGTTTGAACTGACGTTAGCTGTTGAATTGGGTCGTTGAGGTCGTCCTCATCCGCTCGAACCTCGGCGCAATAGGCGTTGTGGATTTCTTCCCAGGTGGTGGGAGGATACTTCATAAGTCTGCTTAGCAATTTTTTGGTCGCTCTCGACCCCTTCCTGTTCAGTCCATTTTGGAAGGCCGCCACGACCATCCCTTCACATTTGGTAAGCTCATTCTTACCCTGTTGAATCGGGCGAGGAATTCCCTGAGTCCCTCGCCAGGCGACTGTCTAATGGGTAATATATCATTCACCCTGGCCTCGGCTTTCTTGGTTCTAGCGTGGGCGGTTACAAACTTGTCGGCCATTTCCTCAAACGTTGTTATTGACCGTGCTGGTAATTGTGAGTACCACATCAAGGCTCCCCCTGTTAGGGTTTCGCCGAACTTCTTTAGCAATACTGATGGTACCTGTCCCTTTGAGAGATCGTTGCCTTTCACTACTGTGACGTAGTGAATTATGTGGTCTTCAGGGTCCGTCGTGCCGTCGTATAGTATCAAATACAACGACATTTTGAAGGTTTTGGGTATGGGGTGTAGGGTTGCTTCTTCGATGTGTGGTTGTTCGACGAACCGGCCGACATCCCGTTTGGGCAGGAGTTTTGAGGCGCCGAGTATCTTGTCGACCCTTTCCTGGTGTTCCTTCATTTGGTCCCGTAGTGCCTTATTTTCATTTTCCATTTCTTCCATCTTCTTTAGTATGGCTGCGAGTGTATCATTGCCTGCATCAACAATGGTATTAGTGTTACCTGTTGGGCGGGGAGCTGGTTGCTCGTCAATAATTTCAACATCCGCTAGCGTGGCATTTTGAGTTGTTCCCTAAGTTGGCTTGTTCGGGAAGTTACTCAGTGTACTTGTCAGCCATACTTCTAGTAGTTTCTTTCCTGCTGGTGGGGCTTCTTCAGTTGTTGACGTGGAAGCCTCCCTTTCTCGAGTGATTGTCACACTTCCGAGAGGGGGAGGTGAACCGCTCCGTCCTGGCGTGACACTTGGTGTCACATTTTCTTCTCCACCACCACCAGCTTCTTTGATAGTGCTCATGAGGTTAGCGGTGAAATCTGCTATGGCTTTTAGCCTTTCTTCTCCTTTTCCTGCCATTGTTAGTTCGTACGGAAAAAAAAGACGACTGTTGTACGTGTATTTTTTTTAGATATAACAAAAACTATAGACTTTAACTAGAAAACCCCACATACGGCGCCATATTGTTTTACCAGAAAATGTTAATCCCCTTTTTACACAATGTAACGAAGGAATTGAAGGGTTAATCCTAGTTAAGCTTAATAACGATTAAATCTATGAATCCGATGATGAATGGCATGAATCTAAGCGCTGCAATAATAAATGCAAGAGAAATATATGAATGATGATTGGTAGTGAATACACAAGTGAGTATGTGGATTAAATGCATGCAATGGCAATAAATGTAGTAATGAAGGATATCTCGCCTGAATATTAAATGGCTAGAGTCAATCAACTCTTTGTCAGCAGTGTAGATGATAGAAAATGTCGGTGAAATACAAGATTCTTGGATCTTGTATATGAAAAAGTATCTTCAAACTCGAGAATCAATAGAAAAGACAAGTTTTGTATATTCTTCAATAGTCAATGTTACAAAGAGTTCTTCCAGAATGTTTTTCATCCCCTTTTTTCTCTTTTTCTTTTCCTATATATAGGGAACATTCTCTTGAAATCCTAGACAAGTACAAATGAGAGAATATGCTTACAGCATATTAGCATATTCTCTCTTCTAGACCTAAACCTAAACCTATTTTGGCGTTATCGTCCGTTCCTCTGTTCGACCAAATGTCGACCCCTGTTGAAAGAAGTTCTTCGCTGCTAAACATTGGCCGTCTTAGACATCGACCTCGATCAACAAAACTATTGTATTCGATCCAAATTTTGATCAATACACTCAATCCATTATCTTTGGGTTAAACGTTTTGCCCGAAGTGATGGAAAATACAGATAACCCGTAAAAATAATATCAGGTAGTCACTTTATAAGGCTGTTATTAGAAATTAGTCAATACTTTCTAAATTTTAATTTAATAAAGTTAAAAAAATTAATTTAAAATTTCAGTATAAATAAGTAACGATTAATAAGTACATACTAACTTCTAAAATTTTTAAAAATGGTTATTCGTGCACTTGCCCCAGCTACCCGTGTATCCTTTTTGTTATTAAATTCTTGGACACTGTTTGACCGCGAGTGTTTTTTTCATTTTTAGAGAAGAAAATCACAAAAACCCAGGTGCATTTTTCCCAACAAGAAAAATTAATTCTACTAATTTAAGTTGGGGGAAAAAATACATAAAATAAGGGGTGGGGTCCAGCATGGATAGGAACACAAACAAGTAAGACAAACATCACCGTTAAAAACAAAACAAAAAAAAAACAACAAAATCAGGACCGTGTATTGCCTTGATGGTTTCGTCACCGTCTATGCTTCTTTCTAACCATATCTTGTTTACTTGTCAAAAAAGGCCTCAATATTTGTTGTGTGAGATGAAATAACACTTCTTCCTCACATACAGCGACAACCAGACTAAGTTCAACTCCTACGCTATCGATTTTCTCTCTCTCCTAGCTCATAGAACTGTAAAATTATAAGAAAATTAGACTCTTATTTTTGTTCATCTCTGTGTTTTTGGATGAGTTTTATTGAAAGTTGTTGAAAAGGGATATATATGGGGGAAACGAAGCTGAAGATGGAAGGAATTTTGGAGGGATTTTCACCAGTTAATTCAACTCCTGTCTTCTGGAAGTCTAGGAAACGATCTGGTACTTCTCTCTGACCTTTATTTCTCCGTCAACTAGTAATTTTGATTAATTAAACTAATGAACATGTTGGTTGCAAGTATTTATATTCATTTATGATGGAATTTGTAGAAAATTTGTGCTGGTTCTCTGTGAGTTGCATGCAGAACACTAGATCTCTCTCTGGAAATGCTAGGAAAATGCTTTCTTTGATAATTTTCTGAGTATCTTTACATTGTCGTCTGGATTAGTTTTTCTTAAATCATTTTCTTTCCTCTCTTTTTTCGGGGAAAGTGGTAGTTTAGGACATTAGAGGTTGGGGTAGGGGTAGGTTTCATACAACATTAGCAAGATTTGGTGGCGCCTTTGCCGACACGTCATTTCTATGTTATATCTATTTTCAAAGCTTGATCTTTGAATATAAATCAAATTTTGAGGATTAGCTTATTGGAATTAATAATTTTGATTTTTATTGTTTTTGGTTGTCTTTGTCGTGATGAGTTGGCACTCGTTTCCTTATAAAATTCAGGGGTTTTAGGCCTCCATGGCTTTTTACAATCTTGAAATTAAGAAAATGTCTTTTTTAGATATCTTACGTCTAAAAGATAGTGTGTTAAAAAAGAGATGGCTTCATAAAACTAAAAACCAATTTGTAATGGGCCACAAAATCATTTGACCCATAAATTCGTTACATGTTTCTTCTGTGAATTTTCATTTTTCACCTTAGTATTTGCTAAGGAATTTCCCTGTATAAACTACGGCAAATTCCTCTAATCGTATTTTTATTCTTAAAAGACTTATCTTTTGCACACGGATCTATTCTAGACATGATGACTTGGTCCTGCATTGTTGACTTCTGTAAATTTTTGTTTTGTAAAGCATGTTGTTTTTCCCTTAGTGGACCACCTTTTAATTATTTTGATATTCTTGGAGATGCCTTAAAAAATGACTTACCTAGCTTTAGACAGACATGAGAAGAATTCTCCAAATAAAAAATAAGAAAGTTGCATCTAAATTACTTGGATCTGTTTATGAAATGGCAACCTGATTTTCAAGAATGATTGTCAAATAGCAGTCTTATTTCTTCGCTCTTCGCTGATCAACTGGAGAAGATTAGTAGTAGATGAACTCTTGAGCTTTGAATGGAAATTTTCTAAAGGGGAGTAATATTTCTACAACATGCTATTTAAATAACGGGCTAGGCATTTCGGACTTTTGTTAAACTTTCGTATAGGGCTGTTGTTAAATCTTTAAAAATAATGGAAAGATAAGCAATGGAACAAGGGAAAGTATCAGATTAAAATGCTATAATACCTACATCTGATTGCATAAGGAATTGTTTATGTACATTAAAGTGGCTGAAACAGGAGAAATTGATGTCCTTCCACATCATGTGACCTCTATAAACCCTGTCAGTTTTAGTTCAGTGGTTTCATCATATAGCGAACTTCTAAGTTCTAATCATGCCCACGGTTGATCTTTGACTTTGAACCAGTCAACAACTTTTGAACATACTATAGTTGTGCTATTTTTGTCAAAAGTCCTGTTGCATGTCATGCTTCGCGAAGTTCATAGAGTAATGACTATAAGCGGAATCATTACACAATTCACATTTTGTATAATACTTGTGTCATGCTAAGAAAATACTTCACCTAGTAGCCAGTGGGAAGAACTTGGACAACCAAGTGACTGCTAAAGCTGATGAAACACCTAAAAAACAAGAAGAGTCTTCAGCTGATGAAAAGATGCAGGAATCCAATCCGTCTACTGAACTTTCCGAGCGTAGAAAGGCGTTATTTGAACCATTGGAACCGGTTACAAATGCAAATGGGCGAAGGCCGTTAGCTGAATCTTTGCTCCCTCCACCTGACTTTGACGCTGCATGTTACCCCAAAGGTTGGCTTGCTGGAAAGAAACGGAAGCTTGTAAATGTGGATGTTGTTGAAAGTATGCGAAGAATCGCTCTACAGGAAATGAACAGAAAGGTGCTGTTCTCAAAATGACCATTTTCTCTCCAATCTGCATGTTCTGTTTTGTGCCATTCCTTTATATGTGTTCAAGTTTTCGTCTTGTCCAGTTTATATTCAATGGAAACACTAAGCATGTGATAATGCTGCAGGATCGTGAAATAGACGGTCTGAACGAACAGTTAGAAGCAGATGCTCAATGTCTGGAACATCTGCAAATACAGCTGCTGGAAGAAAGAAGCAAGCGTGCCGATGTAGAGAGGCAAAATGCTATGTTGCAAAGCCAAGTAAATGTCCTTATGAACATGATACAGGAGAACGACGATGGCATTGATGATGAAGGTACAGATGATTCCTAGTTAGTAGGCTTCTTTATTCTTTTGTAGACTTCTTTAGACAATAATAGGACGGATATAGTAAGTTTCTGTTGTGTTGTCAAGATGTATTAATATCTGTTTAAGAATACCGCCAGTATTTCTCAATATTATATACTGTTTAATTCTACGAATATTTATAATATGGTGTATATATTTAGTTTGTGTTAACACGCTCTTTTTTCAATGTTAAACTGTGTCTGGTTAAACGCAGTAGCTGTTGTGCTCTTCGTTGTGCTTGTATATTCATTCAGAGTCAAAAATATTATAGGTTAGAGTGCAGAAGGGATTCACTATGCTACAAGGAAAGACAATAGAATGAAGAAAGGACGAATCAAACCCAGTTCCGTCAAGGCAACAACCCAACACGGGTCCCTTTTCGCAGAACTAAATTAAAAAAGAAAAAGAAAACTTCTTATCATATAGAAAAAGGAAATTAAGGAGTTTAGAAGCCTACTATATATTAGCTGCTGGTTTGCGACTTCCTATATTGTAATTGACTGAAGCAACAGGCAAGGATTGTCGAAGTCAAATCGTACTCTCTTTTCGCTCCATCAAAAAAACAACTGTTAGGACTTGGTTCAACGGAACAAGTAATAACTGAATTTTAAAACTTGGCAAAAACTAGTAATGGAAAAATATGACAACTTTTAGGGACGAATCAAGTCTATCGAAAGTCCTTGGTGTTGGTCCGATTAACTTTAGACTAAGCCTCGAGTCACAAAGAGTGTATGTGACATAGGCGAGTTATTCTAAAGAAAATCTTAATGGTTATATCAAATCACAAACTACACCAAAATGGTCCCTTATATCCAACAGCACCAAAATTGATTGTCCCCTTATATCCCGAACCATTAAATTGAATCAATGCCTTCAACACGAGCTTCTACGCCTTTGCCAAACTTCTGGTACCAAATTACAAATGTATCCCGTTCAAAATAAGATCAGGCTTTTGACCACCGATGCATTTTGGGAGATCTTAGAGAAAAATCATGAAAGTATGCCAACAAGAAATATTTTAACCACTTGGAGAACATTATATGTTGGTACCAACTAAGACAGAAGATGATTGAACTACCTGCACAACATCTAAAGACTTGAAAACATGTCAAATTCAAAAGTCAGTATAGCTACGCAGTGTCTTGGAGGGCACTACGACTTGTTATAAAGATTTAACTTTCACCATCCTTTCAAATGATGATAAACTAAGGAGGTGCTATCTAGCTTGGTATTCAGAATCTTCATAGATATTGCACAAAAACTGAGGCAATGATGCTATCCTTGGCAGATTCATCAACAACTCCCCTACGGAGTCTTTTCTCGACATTGACGGAGTTGGATCCTCTGTTGTAGAAGGCTCTTCAACCTTATTTACACTTGCTGCTACGGGAAAGAAACTCACTTCATCAGTTCTATTTCCTTCAGCAGCAACATAACCTGAATTCTCACTCTTATGAGCTGTTGCAGGATCCTTCTGAATGAGACAGCACAGAGAGTTGACCCTTGACATGAGGGATTTCTCATCTGATGCTGGCATATTCTGAGTGTCACTAAACAAGCACCTCGAGATATCTTCCAGAATCTGCAAGCTTTGCCGTTCATCACTTGACAGGTTCATGACTTCAGACGTACCTTGCTCGGAGAAACGTTGTTCAAAGTGGCTCACTAAATCTTTCATTGACATGGAAGGATGAAGACCAGGCACTTTGAGCTGCTCCAGGTTACTGAGACCTTTCAATTTCTCCATATCTCTACTCAACACATCTTGAGTTGCCCTTGTATCCATCACTGCAGGTTACATGACAGTAAAACTAATTAAAAAAAACAGATTCAAGAACAGCAAACCTCCATAATGGTTGCTTGTGGGGGTAACTAGCATTAGTTCAGGATCAGTTAGATGCAGCTTAGAGCATCAAAATAATATGGAAGTGTCAATGGTCCTTAGATGCTAGGTTGAAGTAACTAACGAGAACTGTAGCGACAGAAAAAGAATGTGAGACCCGAATAACAAAACTTTAAGAAAAACAAATAAGAAATATGACGTCCTATGAATGGGTTCCAACCCAAACAAATATTATTAATATATTATTACCTGAGATTGGCGAACGTCTCTCTGGAGGAACACCTTCCAATGGTCTTCTAACAACATCTTGCTCAGCCTTTGAGGTAGAACAATAGGCTCCTGAAGGTGAGGCAGGACCTTGCAAGTTGAGAAAGGGGGTATTTTTCTCATTATTCAGATTAAATTCTGAGTCAGATACATTTGGGTCTTCAAACACTGAAATTCTGGATTCGAAATATGGAGAATCTAGTATAATCTCTGGTTGTTGACTTAGGAAGTTAAGACGAGGATCGCACTGAACGAGCTTTTCAAAATGCTTTCCCATCAAGCCCGGTGGACACTGTAAGTAATGTTGCCTAAAAAGGAAAACATAAAAATGGGGTTTAACGATAATGGTCAAGGAAATGCTACAAAATTGCGAACATATAGGTGTAATGCCTAACTTAGCAGGCTTATAACAGCACTGCCATTAAATCAAGTCCATGCAAAGACTTAAAAATTATAAATCCTCTGGATTACTGTTGCTGCAAAAAATGGGGGTTAGGTGGCTGCGCTAGGCTGCTATTCAACTTCATAGAGTATAGAGGTAGAATGATCCTAGTGAAAAGTTTCCCGACATCCAAAGGAAAAAAAGGCATAAAGAGGCCCAACATAATCCGCAAAGCTTTCTCAAACTCCAGATGTCAACATTAAATCAGTAATGACTCACTTTAGGACTTAAAGTACATAGTTTCCGAGGAGGTCGCAATTAAGTTTCAGTCATTATCTTGATACTTTCATAGTCCTAGCAACCGGCTAAAATAAGCAACCGAAGAGTACTTGGTGCCCAGGGAAAAAAAGGAAAATTAGTAAAAACAACAACTATAAGTTCTGGTTCATACAGAAAGCAAGATAAATCGCTAATGACCAAAAAAAAGATCAGAAACATACTTGTGTATACTAGCCTGTCCTCCAGTAAAATCAGATGTTGCTTGCCACAGAGTATGCTTCCTGGGTTGTGGATTTGTTTCCCTGAAGAAAAGAGGTTGTCTTGCTAGCTGCAACACAAGAATCCCTTAGTCCTTTCATTACCTTAAGGACAATGAAAAGAGTTGCAGAAATACATTTGCCAATTCTTATATAGCATATCGTTTAACAATAACAGCAGCAAAAGAGACGACTCATTAGCACTTACCACTATGTCTAGGGTTCCAGGTCCATCATCTGGGTAACTTGCCTTCAGACCCATAATATCGGACCACTGGATTTCTATCTTATTCTTGAGACCGCCGTCAAGGACTTCCCAAACAAGTTTATGCTTCGCAAAGTAACATTTTGCTACTAAATCCCCTTCATATCTTGACTTATACTGCACACATAAGAGAATTTCAATCACTACTAGTACTTCTAAACTGCAATTTGTAAATTACATATTGTTCTCGAAATTAAAATACCTCCCAGCTCCCAATTCTCAGGACTGAGGCAGGAAAGTTTGAAGCCTTTAGTTTTTCAGTAGTTACAGAATTTCCTTTCTGCTCCTTCTTCCCATGGTTTCCCACCTTGGGGTTGTTCCCCTGGGAAAGCTTCATCTGGATCAAATCCAACAGCGATGGACTCTTCCGCAGCCTCAAACCTAATGGACTGGGCTCATCTAGCGGGTTGTATTGCGATGGTGGTACTGGGAAACCGTCAGCTCCTACACTCAATTGCTGCAATAGCAAAAAGATCCGGATTCAGGTAAGCTAATCATACAATAAGCGTCAGAGGAATCACCTTAAAGCAGTATAAAAAGGCATAGCCAGTAATAATACATCAATAAGCATGAGTCTACTACTTATACCCAATTTGACCAATGGTAAAACTTACGCAAACCCTATATTTACACCAACCCAATGATTATATGACATATATCTTCACATACACTCTTATCACTAAACCATAGTTAATTAATACATGTTTTCACCTTAATTTATACTTAACCTTGATAAATTAGTATGATTTGGTGTAAACACGGGATAAATTTTTACTATCATTCTGGTACAGATGTTTATAATATTAAGCTTATATCTGGAAAATCCTTTATTTAAAGCTCGTGTCCGCGCAACGCTATAATGAAGCGGAAGGAGTAAAATCTATCTGTTATTGTTCTAAAAAGCAAGCAAAGCACAAACACAAACACAAAAACAGTAGAAAATGGAAACAACAAACTGGCACAGAAGAGGGAAAAAACCACTATCCGGGAAACAAAATAGCAAAAAGCGTGAGTACATGTTTGCAAATAGAAGTAATCCAGAAACTCAGTATGTGGAATAGAACAAACAGGGAGATAAAGAAAAGGAAACAAACTTGGAGAGAAGAGGAAAGCTTTGATCGCTTGTTGAGTGGGCCGTGTGCTTCATCTAAATCATCCTCTATTTCCAGCTTCACCACCGCCGTTTTCCCCTTCCGCCACTGCAACTCCGGCAACACTTCAACAGTATTCATCAATTGAACCATAGTCGAAAAAACGAAGAATTAATCAAAATATCTAAGCCGTACGATTCGGACCAGAAGAAGAGAAATCAATTTTCGTTTTTACTGCTAGCTACCTTAATTATATATATGTTCTATAAAACACGTGTCAATTTCACGCGCTTCACCTCGAATGTGCTGGAGGCACGTGAGAGTTTTGGATAAAATGCTGACGGGGCGCAAACACGGGAAGGTTCGAGTTTCGGCTAGTGGGAACGGCTGCGATGGGGCAAGGTGACACGTGGAAGAATCTAACGGTGGATGACACGTAAGAGGCTGAATTGGATGTGTTGGATGGGCTGCGTCGTGGATAATGTTTTGGATTGATTTCTTTTTAATTTGGGATTATATATATTTTTTTTGTCGGGATTCGGATGACGGAATAAACACGCGTGCACCTACTTCCTACCTCCTTCCTTTCCTATTACGGCGGCTTTATAACTCACGCGCTGTCTTTATAAGACCAATCATTAATGGTTTTGCACCGCAATCTCTTTGACTGTTGATTTCTTTTTGGAAGAAATTAATTACACCTCCGTCACTTTTATTTGTCCAATATTCTAAAAATAAATTTTTGTTATGAAATATTAGATTATGGTGAGTATTCATAACTCCTATAATATTCATTACTCTTCTCCATTATCTTCATAACTCTCATTTATTTCAATACTTATGATTGTAACTTTCATACCTCCATAATCTCCTTCATGATCTTCCCTATAATCTCAATAGTTAATATCATGTTCATGATATCCCTTTGAATTACATATATCATCCTATAAATAGTGGGTTTGGGCATCACATTGTACATACTTGAATACATGGAAGAAATAAATATCTCCCCTCTCTTGCTCCCTACATTCTTATCTATTTTCTTATTTTATATTGTTACTTTGAGCTAGAATTTTTCATAGAGTGTTTTTCCGGTGCGGTGTAACCACCGCCTGGTCTCTCTCGCTGCCACAGTAGCACCTAAGTTTCTTAACACGTTATCAACACAACTTGCTTTTTTTTCATAAAGAACAAATGGTAGGTGGTTCTTAACTTCCACAGCTTGGCTTACTCATACCCTTTTCGCCATTAGGTAACTCTTTTTTTTAAAAAAAAATTTCCATTATCTGGGAGTGTTGTATTAATCAAAAGCTGATTCTCATTAGTACAATACAGGGTAAAGGTTACCCTTCAAAAGATCTGGCGAGGTGATAATATAATACAAGTTCACCTGCCACCACCAACAAAAATCCTAGCTTACAAAAAAATTAGTCTTGTCATACTTGATTCTAATACTCGGTATTTGACTTTTGTCCAGGTGAAAGGAGCCCTTAGCGCCTTTAGGGAGTTGTGTGATGACCCTAAAGATCATCCTATGAAAATTTAGCAAAAACTGTGTTTCGAGGCCCCGAAAGCCCCCGTTAATCTCACCTCGATGTGCCTGCGCAGTCCGGGCGCGTAGCCGGGAAGCCTTTATGTGGAAATGTGTTAAACAGTTGAATTTATGATAATTAATTGAATAAAATTGACTTTGGCCAATATTTTTGGTAAACGGACCCGGACCCATGATTTGATGGTCCCGAATGGTCCGTAAGAAAATATGGGACCTGGGCATATGCCCGAAATCGAATTTCAAGGTCCCAAGTCCGAGAAATGAATTTTTAAAGGAAATTGTTTTCTGAAAATAATAAAGACTTTTGAAAATGAACTTTGATGTGAGATCTGTGTTACCGAGCCCGTATTATGATTCCGTAGCCCGGAACAGGTTCAATATGTGTTATGTGAGTTATCTGTAAAATTTGGTAAGAAACAGACTTGGTTTGACGTGTTTCGGATAAAAAATGAAAAATTTGATAGTTTATGAAGTTTGAGGAAATTCCATGAATTTTTGAGTTTAATTCATTGTTTTTTATGTTATTTTGGTGGTTTAATGACTCGAATAAGTTCGTAGGATGATTTTGAAGTCGTGTGTATTTGGTTTTGAGCCTCGAGGGCTCGGGTAAGTTTCGGGTAAGTGTCGGGGTGCTAAAGGGTTGAAAAATCTGGTGTAAATAGGCTGTTGCTGGTGTCTGATGCTTTGTTCTATGTGATCGTGTAGGGTTGCGATCGAATAGCTTTAAGTGAGGGGGAGGTCAGTTTCCTCTATGCGATCGCATAGAGCTGTCCGCGATCGCATAGGGGTATATGAGGTCCGGGTAAGGGGGCTGGCTAGGTACCCTGTGCGTTCACATAGACTCGTTTGCGATCACATGGGGAGGGGTTCCTTAAGCTGTGCGATCGCAGGCCCCTATTCGCGATCGCGGTGCATTAGAAGCAGACCTCTATGCGATCGTAGCCCTCTCTTCGCAATCGCATATGCTTATTTCGTCAAGTCGTTTTAAAGCCTTAAAACAAAATACCCATTACAGAATTTTCATATCTTTCACCATTTTCTTCTTCTCTACTCTTCTTAGGCGATTCTTAGGAGACCATTCTTCCATAGCTTCATATGTAAGTGTTTTTAACTCTAATTTCTTCCATTTTCCTTCATTAATCACTAGATTCTAGGTCTAAAAACATGAAATCAAAGGTAGAATTTGGGGGTTTTGGGTAGAGTTAGGGCTTTTGGAATTTTTGGGAATCCAACCTCGTTTAGGGGTCGGATTTCAAAACAAATTGTATATTCGGGCTCGTGGGGGGATGGGTGATAGGGTTTTGGTCCGAACCTCGGGTTTGGACCAAGCGGGCCCGGGGTCGAGTTTTGGCATTTTTGGTAGAATTATGGGAAATGAATAATTAGGATTTGGGATTGAGTTATTGAATAATTATTGATGTTATTAAGTCAATTATGTCTAGATATTATCGTTTCGGAGTCAGATTCAAGAGGAAAGACCGTGATTGAGGCTTGACTTGCATTCTTGGAGCCGAGGTAAGTGTTTGGTCTAATCTTAGCTTGAGGGAAAAGGTATAGAGTCTTATTTTCTATGTGTAATTCATGTCCAACGTATAGGTGAGGTGACAGGTACATATATGTTGTGGTCAAGCATTCCCGTGAGTCGAATCTTGATGAGTTATTTAACGTTCTTTGATATTCTCTGTGTTGTGAAGTATTGGGAACCTTGGAAGTGGTATCTTGAGGTTACTTTATGACGTAGAAAGTTATTGATTATGTGTTCGGTCGAGGGTTTACTGTTGACATTATACTTCTGAGTGAGATTGGTTATAGCTGAGTCACTTGTCGGGACAATAGAATTTTGTTGATTATTTCTGTGCATTTGAAATGTCGTATTGTTAACCTTTCATATCAATTGTGTCTTTTATATTCATTATGCACGAGGGGACATTCCATGCCGAGTGATTATTATTTATGCACGAGGTGACATTCCGTGCCGAGTGATTATTATTTATGCACGATGGGACATTCTGTGCCGAGTGATTATTGTTTATGCACGAGGGGACATTCGGTGCCGTGTGATTTTTAGGCTATGCACGAGGGGTCATGCCGTGCCTTCTCCTGTCTATTTTACTTGTTTCGAGTTGTTACTTCCTGTTTTACTACTACATTCCCGATAGTACTTGATTTTACTTTTTTAGCAATTGTTTCTCCCTTTTTATCCCTAGCTTGTTCTTCCCCGTAACTGTATTCCTTGTTTATTTTCTGCTATACTATTGAACTGCACAGGTACAATTTGTTGTCGTGTCCTAGCCTCGTCACTACTTCGCCGAGGTTAGGCTTGGCACTTACTCAGTACATGGGGCCGGTTGTACTGATGCTACATCTGCACTTCTTTATATTGTGCATATTACGTAGCCGGACCCAGCGGACATTGTTAGGGGTAGTGTCCTTCAGTCCATTTCAGACGACATTAAGGTAGTTCCGCAGACGTTCATGGATCTCAGCGTTACTGCCTATCTTTCATTCTATCATCTATGTGTTTCCAGACAGATATATCATTTTATTTCAAACTGTTGTTTAGCTAAATTTTAGACTGGTTCGTGAGATTGTGACTCCATTTCTGGGTTTTGTACTTAAAGGAATTTCTTCGTTATTAGCTATTGTTATTTAGATTTTGTTAATGCTTCCGCACTTTATCTCAATATCTAGTCAGTGTTTATTACTTTCACTTGTTAATAAATCAATTCAATTAACACGTTGGCTTGCCTAGCGGGTGCAACGTTAGGCGCCATCACGGCCTGAAGGTGGAATTTCGGGTCGTGACAAGTTATTGAGTGGAGAAGTAGTAAGTTCTGGTCTGAGTTTTGGCCGCCGATTTTGCTAAACACTCAGCTAGTTGGCCGCCTTTAGGTAACTCTCTGTTAAACTTTCTTCACATATAACATAAGAGTCTTTTTGCATTAATAATTACTAATCCACAGATATCTAGTTTTATATTATGCTAAAAAGACATGAATTCGGTGGGGTGATTTATCAATTCCAAGCTAGAGATCATTCTTTAATATCTAGTTTACTATATCACAATATATGATCAAGGTCCAATTGATATAATAGTCCAATAAAAAGACATGAATTCGGTGAGATTGGTTATAGCTGAGTCCCTTGATAGGACAATAGAATTTTGTTGATTATTTCTATACATTTGAAATGTCGTATTGTTAACCTTTCATATCAATTGTGGCTTTTATATTCATTATGCACGAGGGAATATTCCATGCCGAGTGATTATTATTTTTGCACGAGGGGACATTTCGTGCCGAGTGATTATTCTTTATGCATGAGGGGACATTCTGTGCCGATTGATTATTGTTTATGCACGAGGGGACATTCCGTGCCGTGTTATTTTGAGGCTATGCACGAGGGGTCATGCCGTGCCTTCTCCTGTCTATTTTACTTGTTTCGAGTTGTTACTTCTTGTTTTACTACTACATTCCCGATAGTACTTGATTCTACTGTTTTAGCAATTGTTTCTCCCTTTTTATCCCTAGCTTGTTCTTCCCCGGAATGTATTCCTTGTTTATTTTTTGCTATACTATTGAACTGCACAGGTACAATTTGTTGTCGTGTCCTAGCCTCGTCACTACTTCGCCGAGGTTAGGCTCGGCACTTACTCAGTACATGGGGTCGATTGTACTGATGCTACACCTGCACTTCTTTATGTTGTGCAGATTACGTAGCCGGACCCAGCGGACATCGTTAAGGGGAGTGTCCTTCAGTCCATTTCAGACGACACCGAGGTAGTTCCGCAGACATTCGTGGATCTCGGCATCACTGTCTATCTTTCATTCTGTCATCTATGTGTTTCTAGATAGATATATCATTTTATTTCAAACTGTTGCTTTTAGCTAAATATTAGACTGGTTTGTGAGGTTGTGACTCCATTTCTGGGTTTTGTACTTAAAGAGATTTCTTCGTTATTAGCTATTTTTATTTAGATTTTGTTAATGCTTCCGCACTTTATCTCAATTATCTAGTCTGTGTTTGTTACTTTCACTTGTTAATAAATCAATTCAGTTAACATGTTGGCTTGCCTAGCGGGTGCAACGTTAGGCGCTATCACGGCCTGAAGGTGGGATTTCGGGTCGTGACAAGTTGGTATCAAGAACTAGGTTGATTAGGTCTCACAACTCACTCACGGACAAACTTGGTAGAGTCTGAGGGGTCGGTACGGAGACGTCTGTACTTATCCCCCAGAGGCTGCAAAGTTAGGAATAACTTCACTTTTCTTCTTTTCTGTCGTGCGATTTGAATTTTAAATGCTAATTGAGTTTCGATTCTATTCCCTCGCAGACGGAGAGAACGCGTGCTTCCTCATCTACCGATCAGCAGCCCGATTCTCCTGTTGCGGCTCCTACGAGGGGCTGAGGCCGTACTAGAGGCCGAGGCATGGGCAGGGCTCAGCCCAGAACAGCAGCCCCAATAGAGGACCCACAGGTAGACTTTGCCGGTGAGGTTCATACTCAGACAGTTCCAGTTGGACCAGCTCAGGTCCCAGAGGGGTTCATTGCCACCCCGGTGCTTCAGGACGCTCTAGTCCGCTTAGTGGGACTCATGGAGAGTGTGTATCAGGTCAGTCTTCTTCCTACTGCACCAACCGTTTCTCAGGCTGGGGGAGGGACCCAGACTCCTACTACTCGCACACCAGAGCAGCTAGATTCTCATTTACAGACTCCGGCACCCTAGACGGCCACAGTAGCTCAGCCGGGTATTGTGGCACCGGCAGTTGAGGGAGCAGCTATGTCAGCAGATGCTTTATGGAGATTGGATAGATTCACCAAGTTATTCACTACTACATTTACCGGTGCACCATCAGAGGATCCCAGGATTATTTGGACAGCTGTCATGAGGTTCTTCGGAACATGGGCATAGTAGAGTCCAATGGAGTTGATTTTGCTACTTTTCGTCTTTCGGGTTCCGCCAAGACTTGGTGGAGAGACTATTGTTTGACCAGGCCAGCTGGGTCTGCACCATTGACTTGGGCCCAGTTCTCCAAGTTATTCTTGGGGAAGTCCCTTCCAGTTACTCAGAGGGAGGATCTTCGGAGGCAGTTTGAGCGCCTCCAGCNGAGTCAGGTACTGATATTTCATTCCAGGATGCGGCCAATGTGGCCAGGAGGATTGAGATGATTTTGTCACAGGGTGGTGGTCAGGGGGCTGACAAGAGGCCCCGTCACTTCGGTCGATTCAGTGGAGACTTATCTGGGGGCAGGGATTCTTTCGGCAGAGGTCATCCTCCCAGACCCTATCACTCGGCACTTCAGGTAGCTCACAGTGCACCGCCAGCTTCTATTAGTGCACCACCAGCACCTATCAGTGCACCGCCGCTTCAGAGCTTCCAGGGTGGTTATCAGGGTCGACAGGGCTAGTTCTAGAGTCAGCAGCCACAGTAGCAGAGGCCTTGTTATTCTTGCGGTGGTTTGGGGCATATTTGCAGGTTTTTCCCCCGAGGTTCTGGTGGGTCTTAGTATCAGGGTTCCCGTGCCATGGTTCCCGCATCAGGCGCACCCCCACCCCCTCAGCCAGCTAGGGGTGGCGGTCGTGGTGCCAGAGGTGGAGGTCAGACTCATAGAGGTGGAGGACATGCCACGAGAGGTAGAGGTCAGGCCGCAGTAGGTCGACCCAGTGATGTTCAGGTTGAAGGGGCTCAGCCCAGGTGCTATGCTTTTCCTGCTAGACCTGATGCTGAGGCTTCTGATACAGTAATTACAAGTATGGTTTCAGTTTGCAGCCGAGAGGCTTCGGTGTTATTTGATCCGGTTATACATTCTCCTATGTGTCTTCATATTTTGCCCCTTATTTGAGTATGCCCCGTGATTCCTTGAGTACTGTTGTGCATGTGTCTACACACCGGTGGGTGATACTATAGTGGTAGATCGAGTCTACCGTGCTTGCCTAGTATTTATTAGTGGACTGGAGACTCAGGTTGATCTTTTACTGCTCGATATGGTTGACTTTGATGTTATATTGGGGATGGATTGGTTATCCCCCTATTATGCTATTCTGGACTGTCATGCCAAGACAATGACCTTGGCCTTGCCAGGGGTACCTCGTTTGGAGTGAAGAGGGACTCCTAGTCATTCTTCTGGTTGAGTTATTTTTTATATGAAGGCTCGACGCGTGGTCGAGAAGGGTGGTTTGGCCTATCTGGCCTATGTTCGTGATTCTAGCATCAAGGTTCCTTCCTTGGAGTCTGTGCCCGTGGTTCGTGAGTTTCTAGAGGTATTCCCTGCTGACCTGCCGGGTATTCCACCCGACAGGGATATTGATTTTTGTATTGAGGTAGCTCAGGGCACCCAACCTATTTCTACGCTGCCGTATCGTATGGCCCTGCCAGAGTTGAAGGACTTAAAGGATCAGTTGCAGGATTTGTTGGATAAAGGCTTTATTAGGCCCAGTGTTTCTCCGTGGGTGCTGATGCGAGGCTATNGCCCCCCTAAAGCCTGACCCTACCTGGTGTTAGGGGGGCGTTTACCCCATAAGGCCAGGCATCCCCTGGCGTTAGGGGGGCGTTAGGGCCCAAACACCAGGCCTGCCCTGGCCTTAGGGGTGCGTTAGAGCTCAAACGCCCGGGGTTCCCAGTTCGGCCAAATTCGAGTTTTGATGAGTTTAAGTGTTTTCCGGTTGAAATAGAAGTCTCCTACACGGTTAGGGTTC